>CM032410.1:748521-786021 GCA_019049475.1 Eueides isabella | reverse complement strand
TGGAAGTTACAGTTTATACTACGAATATTCTGCTGTAGTATATTCAGATATCTTGTAGGGTGCTGAAGATATGAGATACAATCTTCCGGTTTACAAGCAATAGGAACAGAAATATTAAACTGATCAATGTCTTTCATTATATTATTTGTAGAATCGAATGTGGAGTATAATTATTTAATGTAAAAAGAAAGTACTGATTATAATTTGATTTAATTTGTAAATAGAATGAGAGCCGCCTTTGTTTTCTATATGCAAGATAAGAGATAACGTCAACTAACAGTAAGACTGTTGAACATCTTTGCATGTTCACGTTAAGTACCCCTAAAGGATTTCGAGTAATATTTATGAAAATATGAATATACTGAATTGGTTTATAGAATGTATATTTTTCAATGTGTAGAAAGATATGGAAATGTGTTAATGGTCTAATGGAGTAGATTATGTGTGCGCTTGTTGATTTAGTGTTTTTTAGATATACTTGTGAGCTGTATTGTGTTAGTAGAATGTTACTATATACATACGTTATAGCATGCAATTTATCTAGAGAAAAGACATACAAATGCTTATAACTTAACATAAAAATTATAAATATAGGTTTTACAAAATAGTTAAAAAAAATTAGTCATTGCAACTTGATTGTGGAAAGATCTGCTTCGCAGGAGATCAGGTTGGATGGGTCACCCTCCTTCCGACTAATAAATACCCTTCCATACGAAGTCCAACAACCGGCGTAATTGTAGCTTTTTACAGCTTGTCGTGCCAGATAGTATAAGCGCCTGCCCTTTGTAGTGAGCGATTCTGTTATATAAATCGGTTTGGGTACACCATCCATCTTCAGATGAGTTGTATTTAATTTATCTCTGGACTTCTTGTTAAAAGTTTTCGAGGCTTGTAGTATATTTTCTTTAAGTGTTGTTGGTATAAATTCCACTATAATAGGTGGAGTTTTATTTTTTGACATTTTCGGCCTAAATATGTTACGTATATCTGATTCATGCACCTCAACTTCGAGAACTTTACCGACATTTTTTACCATACTGATAAGTGTGGACTTGTTTTCCGATTGTTGTTCTGGTACATTTTTTAGCTCGAGAGTTGAAGCTTTAGCATTCCGTTCAAGAAGTTCAACTTTTTGTTCTAGCAAATTGATCTTTTTTTGGCATAATTTATTTTCAGCCTTTGTTTGTTTTAGTTCGTTGAGTATTTCATCGTATTTAGCCGACATAGTCTCGATAGAAAGTTTAATGTCCGTATTTTGTTGTAACATTTTTTTCATCTTCGTTTCAAATTTAGAAGTCTGGGCTGCTTGTTGCTGCTGGACGCTTGCTAACATTTCTTTTATATCTTTTAGTGTAGAATCATCATCATATTTACGCTTAAATCGACGTGTAATGTTCATTTGTCCTCCACCGTCAACATCCGAAGCGACACAGTCGGACGCCGTATCAGACTCTTGTGTGAAACTCGGTATCAATGATGATTTTTCGGGTGGAGTGCGACGCATAGACATAATTGTTTTAATTTCTGGTACTAGGATAGCAGCAATATGTAGGAGGTATATACATAGACGAGCATAGACGTTGTAGTAGTTTCTAACTTGCTTTACTCCGTGGAGCGAGCGCATGCGCAACAGAGGTCTAGTGTTTTGGTCACCGATCGACGTTTAAGACAAATTTTGCCATCCGTCCAGTGTACGTAGACCTCTGAACGTAATTATAGGAAGAGTTACTCACACTAAGTTGGTATTCCGGTGTGTGCACTGGCGACTGCATGCAGTATTTGCGTCGATACCTGTATGTTTTCTTGCGCCCTAGTACTTCGCTGATTTATTTTCGTATTTATTTTGTATTTATATTAAATTATTTAAGAAGCACAGTGGACACGTCTTAACACTTTCGCTATCCAAACGGGAAGGGATATATATATATATATATATATATATATACATATATATATATATATACATATATATATACATATACATATATATATATATATATATATATATATATATATATATATATATATATATATATATATATATATATTAAACTTCTGTTACATCCACGACAGTAATAATAATAAATAAATTTATTGAAAATTTAAATTTTGAATAATGTTACTCTACGAAAAATATGCACAACCTCTTTTCCAACTGACTTTTCATTTCATTTGTCTGTCTAGACAAATTCAAAACTTCTATATCCTGAGAACTGAATTGAAAACCATTATTATAGATCAGATAGTGACATCATTCCCAAGTAAGCATTTCATCTCATGTCTAATGACAACCAGTTTTCATATCAAAAATACGCAAACTTCTCTATAAATATATTTCTACATAAATCTCTAAATCCACATGAGCTCGCTCTATCAATCCTCGGTTAATGCCGCTATAAATGGGGTCTGAATGATCACTGTCTGCATTGTGAGGGTTATCTTGTCTGGGCAATGATAAAAATTGTTTTTGTGCCAGTAATGTATGGATTTTTTATGGTTGTGGAGAAAAATAAAAAAAATGGTTACTGTATTTGTGCTGTTTTTTTTTGTATATAGATTTTAAGAATTTGAGCTTTCGATCGTGGCGCAGAGACACAATTTCTAACTGTTGTGAGTTTTATTCTCACTCTGAAAAAGTATACAATTGTGGGTATTATTGGGAACGCAAGACGGAACAGAGCGTTGAGTTCCGCCAATTAACATGCAATGTCTTGTAATTTAATAATAATAATAATAATAATAATAATAATAGCCTTTTATTCCAAGATATAACACAAATATCTTAGCTATTAACAAATAATATAAGTATACATCATTCATCTACACATCTTTCATATTATAATAAAATATCGCGTTGCTCGGTGTGCCTTATGGCACAGGCCTCCTCCAACCTTTTTCACTGTTCTCTCACTTCATCTGTTGCCACTCTGATCCAAAGGGGACCCAAGGTCAATTTCAGGTCGACTTACCATCTTCTTTGTTTACCAGACTGTCATCCTTTTGTCTATTTGTCTACCTTACTTTGAAGCAAATGAACATCTCCATTTGAGCTGATCAATACTTACTAGGATATCGCTTAATTTCGTTTTATGTCTTATTTCAAGACTATTGACTTTATTCTTTAGTTTTATGCTCAGAATACTTCTTTCCATGGCTCTTTGACATCTTACAAGTTGGTCCCTGTGCCGCTTTTTCAATGTCCAAGTTTCACAGCCATATATTATGCAGGGGAGGATACAGGTATCAAAAGCCTTTTTTTATTTTTATGCCTAGCTCCTTGCTTTTAATAATTTTCGTTCGTATTTTTTCCAACCAGTAGCAAATTAATAATTGAGGATAAAAATACATGTACAGTTAAAAAAGGAAAAAGGTTCTCACAGCAAATAGAAAAAAAAAGAACTAACTTTTAATGGTAGGATTTCATATCGAATAAAAGACATTCATTTAAGAAATTCAATTTGCCTGCCCATATTAGACCAAAATTAGTGTATCAATAAAATTGTTAGATTAATTTAAATTCTTTCATACTCCCTTACTGTTTGTTTACCCTCAACGTATAGAGGGCTAGTCATTGTTCTAGGGTTGTCACAATAAAAAAAATATATAAGGTTTTTGTGTTTGTACGACAAAGAAATTATTGTAAATTCTAATTTAAAAAAAAAAAAATTTAATAAACGAAAGTTTTCTTTTTATGTAAATAATATATATTGCAGCTTTTATAATTATGTCATGGACAATTTAAATGTATTTTTTATTCTGAGTGGGATTGAAATCTATGTTAATGTAATATTAACACAACAGTGCCGTTACGTTTCATTATAGTACGTAGAGTACTTAAATACTAAACCCATAAATTATTATATATAATATAGAAATTATTTCTCGAAATATATAAGAGAACTGGAGAATATCGATTTTTTATTACGAGTGTATATTTAAAAGTCCACGTAAATTTGCGAATAACGATTAGTGTAAAATAAATTGACGGCTTAATTTTATATTAAGAAAACTAACAATATATTGTGATCATTTATTAATAAATATATATTAGGAAAATTTATGAAAAAAATGTCTATGAAAAATATTTTCTCTTTCAACCCTTACTCTCTCATATCTAAAGTTCTAAGTGAAATTCCTCGCATCGGGGGACGCGACCCCTGTCGGTATGCTGTAATTATTTCTGTGGAAAAATGTTCGCATACTGCATTCTTTGGATACCTTAAAGGCATTTTGTTTAAGATAAAATATTTTAATACACTTTTTTTGGTAAATTTAAATTAAAATTTTGCGTATGAAAAATTATATTTATATTTTTTAATGGTATCCAACCAGCACGTAGTTTCTTAAATATTTAATAAATCTAAGCTTCCTATCTGAGTCAATCTAACGGGAAGACCTGTTTTTACCTAATTACGGAACAATATTTTTATTTCATTATTAAGTTATAATAGAAAAAAGACATTATAAGTTGTCAACATTTGCCTAACCGTGTAAGATAAGAAGATAAAATACATTGAAAATATAAATAAGTAAGGCTAACACTCCAAACGTGACAACCATTTGCACCAAGCGTTTGAAATGTACAACTCAATAGCAGTCGGCTTATGACGTCCAAAACATAAGTTCCCACTAAATCTCATCTTTTCTATCCTCTTATTTTGTTTAATTCAAAACCATTCCTTACTGCTTGAGCTTAGAGTTGAAATGAAGTTGTTGTGGTTTTCAATGGGGAGTAACATCTGGAATGTGATGTAATGCTTGACAAATAAATTTTCCAAATAGGGGCAGTCAAATATTTGATGTGAGAAGACTTTGATTATACAAAATATACTTTATTTTCCATACATTAGAACAGATTATCCACGATTTGGGGTGGAACTTTATAAAATATGATGGAATTGTCAAGTATTTTAAAAAACAAATTGTAAGATTTTGCTAATTCAAATTATATGAATAGTAATTATTTTCGACATTAAAAACTGTCATTTTTAATATTTATTAATTATTTTTCACAAGAATATTATTTTAGGTAATAATCTCAAACTTATAGACATTAAATACAAAATTATGTTATTTTTTATATAAAAAGAAAACAAATGGATTCCTAAGTATTAATTAACCTTATATTTTCTTTTTATTTGTTATACATCGTTGTATATTGAGGTGCATAGTGGGTTCCCGGGCGTGCGCCTGACAGGCGAGTGATAGTATTAAGGATTATAGCGGCTGGGGTCGCAGAGACCGAGGGTGCAGCATTCGAGTGTTGTAATCTTAAAAGGCTAGTGTTTAATGTAAATAATGATCCACACTTATCTAAAAGTGCTTCTGTCTGATAATAGACAGTAGAATTTAATGTTCTTTTTTAAATACAATTCATATTTTGTTTGCACCCTTAATAAAGCGAAATTAATTTTGAGATATTATTGCTCGTAAGTAACTGTAGTGAAATAATGGTAAAATACGTGAAGGACAAAAAAATACCATATAAAAAAAACCACTAATTCAAATTAAACTAAGTAAAATGATAAAACATGGAATCACATATAACGCTATGTTTATAATATTTCTACATGATTCTACTAACAGCCACTGTATACAGTTTTCAAGCCCAAGTTAATGCTTTAATATTATTTACAGGATTGCATTACTCATAAATAATGCAAAGTTATAACATCTTATTAAGCAACTTACAATATTATAAGTTTCTTATTTTTTTATTTAATATTTTTATTTTTATATTTAATATAT
The DNA here is from genome assembly GCA_019049475.1 of Eueides isabella. Taxonomy (NCBI): domain Eukaryota; kingdom Metazoa; phylum Arthropoda; class Insecta; order Lepidoptera; family Nymphalidae; genus Eueides; species Eueides isabella. The sequence goes on along the minus strand of CM032410.1, from coordinate 780,273 downwards.
GAAATATCACTAACGCTATTGCTTTCGCTTTAAAAAAATGTACCCCAATAATAATTTCTTAATTTTTCACCTTTCAAATCAAAAGGGCAAACAATAATTCAAGAAAATAATATATTCACTGATCACAGAACAAAGAAGTATGTAATCTAAAATATTACTTCACTTACAAAATTACAGTAAACCTTAAATATAAGATATTAAAGTTTAAAATAACAACTAAGAAATGTAAAAAGCTTCGAGCTTAACGTGGAGAGAATTAAAAGTACATTGTGAAGTTGACTCTTAACTACAAGCATTAAGATTACAAGCAAATGTGCCTTTGTTACAATTAAAATAGCATCCTATGTAATGGAAATAAAGTTTAAAATGCTATATTATCCGTTTTCTAAACAACAAAAACAATCGTTTGTATTAAGCGCGCAAATCAAAAGCATCTGTGAGCAAGAATAGGTGCAATATTTATGAATGGCTGTTTTAAAATTTCAAGAGAAACGTAAAACAAAAACAAAAATAAAGGGTTTCTTAAATGCTATTTAATAGGTTGATATCGAAAACATTAAAAAACATTAAGCTATACCTAATGTTTTAATTCATTGGTAATATTAATATGAATATAATTTAAGTTACAAGTACACATAAAAAACAACGTAAAGTTTCGCTAGCATCTCAACATGAATTTCCCTCTTCCTATCCTGCTATGTGCGGGATTCAGCGTGAAAAAATAAGAATAATTTGCTAATAAAAAAGATGATTTCGTCCCATACGCGTAACAAATTGCTTTGTCACTACACAAATTCCTGGACAGCGCGAGGGTTGGGAATAATAGACGCAAGTTTTTAATCAACGGTCCGAAGTACCACGTGTTGCAAGCGGAGGGTTTAATATTAAGCAGAAATTATAGTTTTTCTATATTATATGTTATAATATTAAAAAACAATTCCTATATATATTATGTCTTTCCTAAGTGTGATATTTTCATGTTCCTATATTTCGTGAACAATAATACAGAACAGTCACCGAGGCGTAATCAGACTTTCTATTTAGAGTTACGAATTATTTAGTTATTTTCCCTTTATTGCAAAAAATGCGGTACAATCTTCAATAAAACTACTCGTATGTCAAAGAAAAGGAGAGAACTTTATACTTTATTTGACGTTAGGTCTTCGTTTCCGAGATACATTAAATAATATAGTATCTCAAATAAATGAACTATAAAATTACTACTGTAAAAAAATATTTTTCTAGGTTTTAACCTATTTTCTATTGTTGCAGCTATCCTGCCGTATCGAGAGGACGCAAGCCCCCAAACACGCGAGTTCCTCGCGCGGGTGGTGGACGTCCTGCTCGACTACGTGCAGAAAGTCAACGATAGGAATGAAAAGGTAAGATGCTTATTTAAAAAAAAAGTTTTATTATTATTTTTAGCTTCACCTGTATTCCTCATATAAGAGGGTATGTAGAGGGAACTTGGGAACCTAGTTATAAGACACTACATTCCTGTAACGTTCCTCACCTTCCATTGAATTTGGGGCATTATGTGTTAAGTGACGGATTTTAACGCTGCATTTTATCTCTTCATCAGAGGGAGGAAAATAAAAATATTCAATATTTCATTTTCTCGAGCCTCAATTTTAACATTAAATGAAAATACATTTCTTTCATTAGATCCTCGAGTTTAAAATGCCGGAAGAAATGAACAAGATGCTGGACTTACATCTTCCGGAGGACCCTCTCCCTTTGAAACAACTTCTCGAGGATTGCAAGATAACTCTCAAACATCAAGTCAAAACTGGTAAACTATACTCTTTATTTTATTTCAATTCATATATCTATACATTCATAAATATATATATTTTTTTAATTTTAATGTAGCGGAAATCGAATTAGCACATTAAATAATATATACCTTAATATTGACTAAACAGCTAAGCTGTTCAGTCAAAATAAAGGTATACACTATTCAATCCTTGCAAAATTTATTTAATGAAAATTTATATTTTTTTACAAAAAAATCGTACTATTGAATTTAATAAATATTGAATGAAATAATTACTAGTCAATTTAACGTCCAATGTATACTAATATTATAAAACTAAAGACTATTTGATTGAAAGTGCTACCCTCAAGAACTACTGGTTCAAATTGAATTATTTTATTTTAAATATAAAAAAGTTGAGGTCCTAACTTATTTATTTATAAATCGATTTAAATAAAAAAAATACCAAATGTTGAAGAAAGCTTGCCAAAAGCCGCGTTTTAATCTAGTAAGTCGTTTTGGAGATTAGCGAGTACAAACGCGCAGGTAAACAGACAAAAAAATTAAGATTAATCGTCCCTAAAAACTTTCTTTGATATATCTTCCATGTACAAAAAGTGATCAGTTACAGATTTATAAGTGTAGATAACGAGTAATGAGCTGAAAATTTTTAACCTTTAACTTTTCACCATCGGTTGACAATTTACTACCTGTCAGGCCTGTCAAACCTGAGAAAAACCTAAGCAAAAACTTTTTTTGTACTATAAATTTTCCATGACGATAACATATAATTGACTTTTACACCAAACTCTATTTTCGAGGCATTGCGTGTTGAGTGGCAAAATTTAATCCCGCCCTTTGGTAGGCAAAAGGGCGGCATTAAATTGTGCCACTCATCATACACCGCCGCGAAAATGGAGGTTGGTCTTTAGCCTTTTACTATAAAATGAAATAATTAATTTTCTCCATAAGGAATCGAACCCACAACCACCGCGCCACCACCAATGAACATACATTTATTTCGATAGCAAGTGTAAGTAATAGCGGCGATCATTCCGCGCTGTTACAGCATCTAATTGGATTGTTTGATTTGGGGGAAAGAGGACTGCGGATGTGACTGGACTTACTAAATATATTGTGTAGAGTTATTTTTTGTTATCTACTCGTATATTTATGTATTTTCTTTTTTTCCTCTTTGTGCTATATCCCACACATGTCAGGGTATACAGAGAGAACTTGGGAGACTAATGTAAAGACACTCAATTCCACTTCCAGGTGGAACAGAGTGTCTTTACACTAGTTTTCCATTTTTTAGTCTGAATACTAGGTTCTCAACTTTCTTCGCATTGCATTGCATGTTGAGTGGCGGAACTCAATGCCGCGCTTTGCCTTGTAACCTTGTAAGCAGAGCAAAGAAATGAAAACATTAAATACTTAATTTGAAAATATTAAATATCTCATTTTCTCGAGTGAGGACCAAACCGGCGTGTACAGCCACACGCTTATGCCCCTGCGCCACGCCTCATTTATGTATATTCTTTATATATTATGAGCAAGATAGGCAGAAGGAAGGAAGGAAGTTTTAAGACTTTTTTCCCCAAAGACCGCTCAATTTCCGAGACATTATATGTTGAGTGGTTGTTATGGTGTAAGAGATAAAGAAATAAATTTTTCAGCACTGCTTCTGATCCAACTTACAATTTCAATAACTCAAACCACTAAGAACGTGACTTGGAGATCTGTCACTAATAATTCCTAGAATTTCTAACAAGGTATAAATTAAGAAGAGAATAATACTGTTCTCCATTATTTGCCTAAAATGTTACCAACCATTCTATGCCGTACAGACACAGTGTAAGTAATAGCGACATTATTCCAGTCGACTTGGCCACATAATTGAATTGTTTGCGGGCGTACGTTTTATCCCCAACCAGTGAAACAGGGTTATTCTGCAACGTGTTGTATCTTGGACTATTGACATAAATACGAAAATTTAAGCTTAAATACATAAAAAAGAAATTTCTCCTCCAATGAGATAGCTAAGTGTGAAAACACTCCGTTTTCCGTTTTCAGCCTAAATCCGAGATATTACGTTCTTGGCGACGGAAAACTCAGCACCACGCTCTGTCTTTTTAACCAAAGCGACGAAAAGAAAATAATACAAACAACAGATATTCGTTGCGGCATGTAAGGTCAAAACGATAGAAAAAAAATATTTGTATTAGTAAATTATATTTCAAATTTTGTCAAATTTTGTCAATTTATAGAATGTAAATTATATTTAAATAATATAATTTACAAAGAAACGAAAAAAAAATAATTTTACCCATGCAGACATTTCGTTTTATGATTTCTGCATAAAATCAAAAACATTGCGTTGATTGGCGAAACTTAACGCCAAACAAAATCCTACATAAAAAGCGACTGATATCAAAAATAAAAAAGGTAGTTTAATCATGGAACAAACGGCGCCCTCCTCTCGACATGTCTTTCATGTCAGGCGAGTCCTGCCTGCCAGCTATTACTGCGCGCTCGGCCGAGCACATGATTGTACCATGCAGATGCACTGCGAGATGAAAACGTTCATCTGTTGAAGGGATGTCTTTAATTGTTCTTTGTTTTAATGTTGGGTGATTGTTTTTTTTTTACATTTTAATATTTTCTCTCTGTTTTTTTGTTCAGCGTCATACTGTATCTTTCACATGGCAGGGTAGGCAGATGGAACTTGGGAACCTAATATTATGACCATCCTGTTGCCAACTCTCTGCCGAATTTGAAGCATTACGTGTTGGGTGATGGAACAGTCGCACGCATAGGCGTGTTGAAACTCGACAGGCCCCGAGTCCGATCGCAACTCGAGAAAATGAAATATTTAATATTTTCTTTTCTTCGGTCTGGTAACGAAGCAGAGCGCCGCGTTAAATAAATTTGAAAAATTGTAAATAAAATTATCAATTCTTATATACCTATTTAATATAATATTTTAAATGACTCCAAATATAACAGATTTATTTAAAATCTGTTATATTTGGAGTCATATAGATAACGCATATTTGTTAGCTGTATAAAATCAAAAGCACAATCAGTTAAATCATGGTCACAAAGCCGTTGTGGCGCAGTGGTACTATATCTAATAGTAACACCATTACTGTGGTTATGACTACATTTTAATTATTTTCATACTAAGCTACGTTGGCGTTAATGCCCGTTACTCAATACACATTTGTCCCAAGTAATATAGTGCGTGGAGAGCGGAGTGCTTCAATACTGCCCTCTGCCTTTCCCATCATATGTGGTTTACATGCTTTCCTTTAAGACTTCTTACATTCTCTAGTCATCAATTAAATTAAATTATTTCTCCGGTAACTGAGGACACTGTAATAAAATCTGTTAAGTAAAAACAATATAAGTTTAAGCCGCATTATAAAGCGGTGATTTACGCAGAGTGCCCGCACGCAAATTGCTGGATTACGACCACGCGTTGTGGTGACCATATAAACTGATTGTTCGAGACATTTTAAGAAAAAAATACTATGAAAATGAAAGAAGCATTCGGGTACTCAGTATTATTTTAAATGTCGCAGTACTTATTTCTTCGCTCTACGGCGACCTAGTGGCGGTATGGATCACCATTCAACACTGGCCTGAATGAAGCATAGGCCAGATACTTAGTGTCTTCACATTATGATCTTTCTGCCCATATCCTGCTATAAGCGGAATATATTGGGAAACTATTATAAAATTATGTGGCGTTGACTTCCGCCAAACAAAACTTAATGTCTCGGCTTTAGACGGAAAGCTGATAACATAACTGATAACAGCTTGAACACAACGGTTAAGTCACTATTAACATTACATTATTATGGTTTTCTCTGTCTACTGTATCCCGGATGAAGCGTGAAGTTAAAAAATAATAATGATAATTACAATCCACTGATATGTTCGTCATAGATATATATATTTTATTGCAACCTCAATTTTAACCAAATTGAAAACATGAATTGTCCCCTCACTCTCTTGAATCACAGTCACCTTACACTAAATCCCCCACTGAGGGCTCTACAGGGCGAATTACCATAGTTTGATAGATCAGCTCCCGTCCGTCCATATAAAGAAAAGTTATAGATTGATTTTATCCATTGTAGAGAAAACCATTGTACCCCTACAAGCTGATATGAAGTTCTTTATAGAACAGGAAAATGTATACTTTTGATATCTTTACTTCTATACTTATATTATAAGGGTGAAGAGATATTTTAGTTGTCTCTCATCTCAATCTCACGACTTTTGGCTTTAATTGAAATTTAATTAATGTATTGGACAATTCAATTATCTAGAAAGACTTCAAGGCTGTTCCTGTCATTTGGTGCAACAATAATTATAATAATTGTACTGCTATTTCAAATTAGATATGTGAATGAATATGAAAAAAGTATAATTACTTACAAATTTTGATTGTGTCTTCTGCAATGTTTCGATACTAATATAATGTCGTTAAACTTAATATTGAAAACATCCAAAAAATAATTATTTAATAATAAAAAAATGTAGTAAAAGTACATACTCAGCTTCACGCTGTATCCCGCACATGGCAGGGTAGGCAGAGGGCACTTGGGAACCTAGTAGTAGTAGTAGTAGTAGTAGTTAAGACACTCCGTAAAAATAAAAGTACATTATCTGATAAAAATCTACAGGCAATGTCTAAAATAGGATAGAAAGTGGGGAACGGAAGTGTCTCTCTGGGAACAAAGTATCTTAGAACTAGTTTCGAAAGTTCCGTATACAGTGTGAAGCTAAATACACAAACAACCCAAAGGTAAAACAAACCCTATAGACTACAAAATAAAGATTTTTATTGTTCAAGAACCATAATATAAGCCAATAATAGTAATATTTTATTGTGAGGTTCAATAGTACTTCATTACGGAAATTTGGGGACTTGCAAATTCAATCAAATGTTACGTGATCAGTACACTGAATACACACAATCACATAGTAGTGGCCGTTCGGGGCGCAGAGTCGCAAACGTGCGGTTGTATACGCCACGATTGTGGCTTCCACTCGGAAGAATGAAATATTACAAAATTTTCATTTGTTCGCTCTTGTAAGATAAAGCGCACTGTTGAGTTCAGCCATTCCAGAATTCGGTGGAAAGTGGAAAACAAGAACAAGTGTCCTGATGGGAAAGTGTCATAACACTAGGTTCTCCTGCTCCCTCTGCCTACCCTGCTATATGCAAGAACTCGGTGAAGTATTAAAATTCAAAATTATCTTTTACTTTTTTTTTTATTTTAATAATCTGGTAAGTCGCTCTCTAAAGTTACTTGAAGTACATTTTTTTAACTTAAAATGCTAGCTAGTGTTAGCTATGTTAGCTAATGCTCCTAGATATTTGAAATTCTAACTAAACAAAAAAGATTTAAATTAAAGTTTTTATCATTTTACTAAATATAATAAAAAAAATCTATCAAAAATATATGGAAATATTCTTCTTTAACCAATTTTCTTTTTAATATAACATTTTGATCTAACAACAAACAAACTTGGCTGTATAGTTCACACAATAGCCGATAACGCCATTGTGAAACAAAACCACATCGCGCCACAATGGCGGCTGATTGCTGTCACTTTGACAGCACACGTGGCGGGAAAATTATAACCCTTGTAGTTGTGGGGGAGCTCTATGTGTTTTCTGTTTTTAAGTAGAAGTTAATTTCATTTTGATTGCGAATTACGAAGCATTAATTCGTAATTAAAATGTTTCTTATTTAGTTTTTCTATACTGTGATGGCCTATTCCTAAGGTCGGGTTTCCGAAAAAATATAATATAAATATAGGATATTAAACGGGTTAAAATGGTTTCATTTAAAATGTGTAATAATCGTGAAAATAAAAAAATCAATCACACTTATCAGAAATAAGTAAGTAAGTTTCCTTCTCTACTTTATTTGTTTAGATAGGTACTTAAATAAATTGGTGACAAATTTCATTCATATTTTTACTATGTTTTTAAAGTGTTATTCCACACTTAGGACAGAAAATACTAAGCTTAAATTTTAAAATTTTAAAAAGCGTATAAATATAATAGAAGCGCGGGTTCAAATCCTGCTTCTTTCAAAATTTTTATACGCTTTTTAAAATTTTAAAATTTCATTCATTTTGTTAATTTCCGCAACAATAAGTAGCTTAAACAAAATGGTTTAGATATTTAACAAAATGTTAGAATATTTATATTTGATTTTGTTCAAACATTTTTGTAGCCTTTTGATAGTCTGATTAACAATAAATAAATTCATATTTAAATATTTAAAATAAACACAAAAAAATAAGCACAAGCTGAACTAAAATTATCTTAAATTAGACAAGATCCCCTAATATTTCTAATTTTTTTTAACTATAGCTATATTAAAATATATATGTATATAAAAAAGATAAAAAGAAATCCAAAAGCATTATAGGAAACGAAGTATATGACACCAAGTTTTATCAACAAAATGTTTGTGACAGTCGCGTCCCGCGGGACTCTCGTCGAGAAAGATAAGGACTCTCTAAAGGGGCGTTTTTTCCCAACATACTCTTATTATGTGGGTATCTGATAAATGGTTTATATTTAAAACCGACACAAAAAGAGGGATGTTACAAGTTTAACCTGCGTGTGTCTGTCCGTGACACTGTATCTCTTGAATGAATGAACCGTTTAGATTGTAGTATTTGTAATCAAAATCCTTGTTCGATCGTTGTCGTGGTGTTTTTTAGATGTGCCTTTTTATTAAAATATTATTAGTAATGATATTAGCTATAAAATAGTTCTGGGCTGTTAAAAAAAGTTTAATTTTACTTGCTTGTAGATTATAATATAATTTACAGTAGTCGTCGCCCGTTACTTGTTTGAAATCCTCTGAGAGATCCATCCTACATCTCTTAAATTATCTCAAACTTTAACCTAAAAAGGTTAAAGTTTGAGATAATTTAAGAGATGTAGGATGAATTTGGAAGAGTCTCTTCATTGCTCACTTTCCGCCGACATTGAGACGTTGCGTGATGAGTGAATTCAACGTCGCGCTATTGCTTCGATACCAGAGCAAGGAGCCACGACGCTTGCAGTGGCACACTTGTGCCCCGGCGCTACGCATTCTGTATATACATCAGTGTAGTTTGAAAGGACTTGGTCTTAAAACACATTCCAAACACTACCAGATTTATCGAAAAAGTGCATGTTAAGTGCCGGCAAAGTGTTTTGATATTTCTTTTTCTCGGTTCTCTTTTTCATTAACATATAAGGAAATCAACCTATACAAATCACACAAAATAAACAATCACTCAACCCCTCATTGTAAAATGTAGATTAATTTGGCATCACTCCACCTGACTCGGGCGAATTAATAGCGACCCCATCTGGTTTGTGCGAGGGGATTATATCGGATTCCGATGAATTTATATTATTTTTTCTAGCTACCCTCTGGCATGTGGAGTTTAGGTGGTTTTCTGTGTCTTGAGAATAATTAAACATGGTTTTAACTTCACTCTCTTTTTCACATATTGCTTCAGCGTTGGAAGAGAGAGATTGGTATTTAGAGATTCCAAAATATTTGCATATATTCCAAAATACGTGAACGTAGCGGGGACAGATTCTAAGGAGCACGCCCGCTACGCTCAAATTATTATACGTTTTCTAAATAAGTAATCAAATATCTCCTAATGTAGGAATCCAAAATTAACCCGTTTAGTCTTACGTCTGTACCCTGTGAAGTACATTGGTGTCATATAAACATTTGTCGCCGTTATTTGATATCTGAACGGATATTATACCGTACACGACACGTGTTTCGCTCAATTTCCTTCGAAAATGCAAGATAAGCTTTAGGGCCATCGTTATATTTAGTATTTTATACTTTATCACAGCGAAGCTTCTACTTATACTGTTGTAACGCAGCAGTATAGGTAGAGGGAGCCTAAAAACCAAGTGTTAAATTACTCCGTTACCATTAAGACACTTCCGTTTCTTATGTTATGCTTTCTGATTTATAAATTCTAAGATATTTTTTATAAACGCAACAGTGTGGATTGGCTAGCATTTTCATTTTCCTAGTGGTGGCTATGTGGTAACAAGGCAAAGTGTGGCTTTTATTTCCGTCCCTCAACACGCAAAGCCTCAAATTGGGTGGAAAATGAGGGATATGCGAGATAAATCGTGAAGCTAAAATAAATAACAATAGAAAAAATATTCTATGATTATTTACAATGTAGTATAGTTCTAATAAAAACAATATTATAACGCTGTCCTAACATGTCTCAAGGGGCAGTTTAGTGTTTATCACAGCTGTGGAGCCAAGCTCGACTTGTTTATAGTTCTAAATAAAATCAATCTGTAGATAATAACGTATTCTACAGAGAATATCTGACGATTGTAATTCGGTTCTCACTCGGGAAATGGATTATTTTCATTTTCTTAGACTGGTAACAAGACAATACGCGTCTTTGAGTTCGGACACCTAATACTCAATGGTTCGAATAGAGGTCGGTGAGTAGCAGTGAGCAACGTCTTAAAAGACACACATACCTCCTAAAATATGTCTTCCTCCTAAGATTTATCCTCCTTCCGTTTAATTTGTCCATGAATAACAGTTATGAAATATATTTCCACTTGAGGGAACCAATTGGGCGTCGCGTGAGGAGCAAAGTGTCTTAACACTAAACAGACAGAGAGAACTGTCCATCTCACTGTATGCCAAGAAATTTCCAGTCAAAGAGAACCTATTTTCTCTATATTATCAAATGATCTGATCCAAAAACCATCTCCACATTTACTACAACACTATTTATGAAATATTAAACATATTTTCCAGAAAACATTCCTTTGTTATATGACTTGCCGATACTACCCCACAGACATTAATCGCGGTACCCTGATAATAAAAAACAGATAAAACCTATAAAATAGTGTGAAAAATATATCCTTCTTATCCTCATATTTTTCGATGGTCATAGAAAATAGCCATTATTTTCTAAAAAGTTTTTAAGAATATTTTCAGCTTTATGATAAAATTACTGATTTTACATGCGATGATTGCGCGGAATCGATTTTGATTTGGGGCCATATTTTGCAAAAAGAAGACTTTTAGAGACTCGTCATGGTGCAAAGGCGGTAAAAACGAGAGGTAGAGGAGTTAGGGTTCGATCCCCAATCAAGATAATGAAATATTGAGTATTTTCATTTCTCGCTCTGGTAACACGGTAAACTTAATAGGAACTTATTATCTTAACACTAGGTTCTCATGTTCCCTCTTCCTAACCCGTGGCCTTGTGCCCCCACGACTGAACAGGCCTCATTCTAGTAAATAACAAAAAAAAATACAAGCTCAAAAATCGTCTAAAGTGTTCTTCATACCAAAATATTTCGTACGGATATCAATAGTCCCGTGTAATCGCGCATGGTATTACTTCCGGTCAGACTCTGATGGGGTGGTTTCCGCTTTCATTTCGTCATATCATGCGTTTTTTGTAGTTTTCCTTTGTTATGAAATTTATATGAAACTAGCTACCCGCTTGCGGCTTCTCCCGCTTGAATTACACAATTTTATTTTGCAATCTCAATGACTTGTTCTAATTACATTATTAAATTTAAGTTTAAGTTTTAGGGCAATATTTATATATTAAAAACTAAAATTTCAACAAAATTATTATCAAAATGTAGCAATTATTTAAGTAAATATTCACGTCCCCTATATTTTTTTTTATATAGATGCACACAGTGGTCAGTTCCAGATTTATTATAAGTATAGATTATGTTCATCCATCATCCGCTTTTTAGACTTCCGTAATCAATTGGCTAAGAATATATATATATAGATAGCTATTATTAATTCGACATTGCGTTGATTAAGTAGCAAAGTTTAACGCCGCGCTTTGCCTTATTACTAGGAAGAGGAAATGAAAATAAATTATTAACAATCGCGTTTTGCAGCTACACGACATAACACTGCGCTGTTATTGCCTCTTGAAAAATATCAAAAGTATTTTTCATTAAACACAATATAAATCTTTGTCCATATTCTCCACCAGGACACCCCCACTTCTTCAACCAGCTGTCCTGCGGGCTGGACATCATATCTTTGGCCGGGGAGTGGTTGACTGCCGCTGCTAATACCAACATGTTCACCTACGAGATCGCGCCAGTGTTCATCCTGATGGAGAACGTCGTTTTGGAGAAGATGAGAGATATGATTGGGTGGAAGAGCGGAGATTCTATCTTAGCTCCAGGTAATCTAATGGTCTAATAATATTATTTTTTTTTTAATTCGAAGGAATTTAAATCATTCTTTTCATATAACAATTTTGCAAAACAAAACATTACCAAATTTTTTTTCTTATGTTTATTGTGTTTTATTTGTATGTATAATAATATAAATTGAGGCCTGTTACGGTGAAGGGCAAATGCGTGAGACTGTAAGTGGGGCAGGTTATGTTTTCAATCCTTAGTCAAAGAAATGCAATATTTAATATTTTCTCTTCTTCTCTCTGGTCACAATGCAAAGACGTTGCTAGTTTCGCTACTCAACACGCAATGCCTCAAATTCAGTCAATGTTTCTTTCTTTCTTTCAGCTTCACGTTTTATCTCGCACGAGGCAGGGTAGTCAGAGAAAACCCGGGAACTTAGTATTAAGACCCTCCGTTCCACTTTCTTTCCCCCTTTCCGCCGAATTTGAGGCATTGCGTGTTGAGTGGCGGAACTCAACGCCGCGCTTTTTGCCTTATTACCAATGTATCTACTTACACATGCATTCATATTAGATCGCATATTTTTCTCTAATAGGTGGTTCTGTATCGAACTTGTACGCATTTCTGGCGGCGCGCCACCACAAGTTCCCGCAGTATAAGGAGAAGGGTCTCAGCAGCATTCCCGGGCAGCTCGTCATGTTCACGTCCGATCAAGTAAGAGACACCTATGATAATGTTGCCACTCATTGTTACACATATCGATTTATTATTTTTAAAATATTCTGTCAGCGTATTAGTTAGTATTAATACTTAATTATAATGAGGTCTGTCGCGGCGCAGCGGCACAAGCGTGTGACTGTAACCGACAGGTTGGGAATTCGATCCACACTCGAGGTATTGAAATATTTAATATTTTCAAATTAAATGTTTAATGTTTTCATTTTTTAGCTCTGGTACCGCCTCAGTTCCGCCATTTAACACGCAATGTCTCTTATTCAGTGGAAAGTGGGGAACTGAAGTGGAACGAAGTGTCTTAACACTAGGTTCCCAAGTTCCATCTGTCTACCCTGCCATGTGCGGGACACAGCGTGAAACTGAGTTGAACTAGTAGTCTTATTTAAGTAATAAACAGTATTTGTTTCTGATAATATGAAATTTCCTAATTGCCCAGTGCCACTACTCCGTGAAGTCGTGCGCGTCAGTGTGCGGGCTCGGCACCGACTACTGCGTGTGCGTGCCCTCCGACGCGCGCGGCCGCATGCTGCCCGCCGAGCTGGAGCGCCTCGTGCGGTACCACAAGGACCGGGGGAACGTGAGTACACCGAGTAGACCGGGGTGACTCGGCGAAAAGACCGAGTAGACCAGACTGGATTTTTATTGAAAAATAAGTGTTTTTGTTAGGAAAAGTGAAGATAATGACAGAGTATAACATTCGTAGTTGAAATAATGACATTTTTTATGTATTTCATTCTTATTTATACTTTTGAGGTAATGGGAATAGTTGATTACTACTTACTTGAATATTTTTTTCAGAGAAAAAAGTGAAAAGTGAAAGGTGACAAAGATGTTTTTTTTTGAAATTGAATATACATTTTATTGAATTCCTCGATAGGTACCTTTCTTCGTGAACGCAACATCAGGCACGACGGTGCTCGGCGCCTTCGACCCGCTCGTGGACATCGCCGACATCTGCCAGAAATACGACATGTGGATGCATGTTGATGTGAGAAATACATGTTTGATTTACATATTATTTTATTCTTTAGTTTATTTTTTTTTTTTTCATTTTCAAGCAAGCACATGGCACGATAGAGAGAGAGCCTACAGCTAAGACACTCTATTCTTATAAAGTCACTTTCGGTCTCCATTTTCCGCCGAATTTTGAGGCATTTTGTGTTGAGTGTTGGAACTGAAAAACACTTTGCCTATTTGCCAGAGTGGGGTTCAAATCCACACTTTCCGATTACAATCGCACACTTGTGCCGGCGCCAGAGTAACTGAATATCTAAATAAAAAGTGACAAGATTTCTGCCTGCTCTTCTGTATACTAAGAAACTAACATTAATTGGGACTATTATTTTATACTAGCGTCGCCCGCTTGAATTACTCTATTTTGAATTACTCTAATTTCAATTACATACTTCTTGTTCTAATAAAATTATGACTTTTAAATCAATAATTATAATAATAACACAAAAAATATGTCAACTAAATAAATAAAAATATTTTAACAATTTGGTTTAACTAAATATTTGAAATTGAAGTAAATTTATTTTATTTATCGACGAAGATTGGCAAAATGTAATAGTGAAAACAGCATTTATATCTGGTTAGCTGTTTCTGAGATAGGAACGTACAAACGCACGGACAAACAGATAAAAACAATTAATATTTTAAAAACGTAGAATATTTTTTTATTAATATATCTTCCTTGTACAGATTTACTACAAGTATATATTTATATATATATTTAAATAGTTTGATACATATTGATGTGCCAGGCGGCGTGGGGCGGCGGGCTGCTGTTCTCCAAGAAGTACCGACATCCTCGTCTCACCGGGATTGAAAGGTACGTCTTTACTCTAAGTGTCTTACTTTAAGTAATTAATAGAAATATATAATTTGAGGCCATCGTGCCATATGTCTATAAACGTGGTAGTCCGTTCGATGCACATTCGTGGGAATAAACTATTTTTCAGAGAGCGTTGAATTTCTTAAATAAACATGGAATGTTTTGGATTCTGTGTCATTGGAAGCAGAAAACGGAGAGTTGTCATTATGTGAGATAGACTTTTCTCTCTTGCTATATACGACTTTTTTTAAATTATATTAGCGACCCACCCGCGGCTTCGCCTGCTTGATCTTAATAATTGTTTATTTACTAAACTGAATTACTCGGAAGCCTCTTTGAGTTCGTGGCGCAGTGGCTCAAGCGGGTGACTGTAAGCGCGACAGGCTAAGGGTTTGATCCCAACTTGAAGTAAAGTATCATTTAATATTTTCAAATTAAATATTTAATATTTTAATTTCTTTGCTCTAGTAACAAGGCAATGCTAAGGCGCATTTAATTTCTTGCAAATTCTCATTTGGTACTTAACTTTACTCACGCTATATGCCCAGCGAGGCAGGCAGAGAGAACTACACTACTGGCTACAGTTTCGGCATACCTCTTTCGCCTCGTCCACTATCATCAACCTCCTCATACATGCCCTCCGGAGGGTCCTCATGCTGTTTACGTGACCTTCCACAAGTATCGTAGATACTGTGACTTTCGACGGTCAAACAAGATCTACCCCTCCCTCTCTTACCACTTATTTATGAAAAAATAAAAATCCTTCTCTTTTAAATATATTTCCTTTTATCCCATATTTCACTCCGGGAACCGAACCCACAACGCCTACATCTGAGCACTGAGACACCACCTCGCTAATTCCTTGAGCATTAGAGTCCATCAATCATCGGTGTTAAATACCGTCGTAATGCGTAATGCGCCGCGCGCGTGAACTCGAGCGTTACACTTCCCTATAGGGTGCTATCGCCGGTTTATATTGAATTTGTTGGGAAAACACTGACTGTGATGGCTGTGGGTACATGTAACAACTGGAAATGTATGAAGTTGATGAACATTTTAGCGTTCTTCGACTATATACAATGTTAAACGTTTCGTAAGAAACCAGCTATATTTAAAATTGTTAAAAAATCAATACCCTATCTTGGCAAAGGCTGGACTAATCCAGTTTCATACAACATAGCTCAGACCAGCCGCAATGAAACAGGCTTTTGATCTAAAAAACCCCATGCAAAGTTTAGTCTCTCAGGGGCTGCAGGTCTACCAACAAAGACACAAGCAGACTGATCGAAAGTCTTTTTACTTCAGAAACTGAAGATAATGATCTAATTATATATTTTTTTTTTCTTTATCTTTCATACGAAAAATTTTAGAAAGGAATAAAGATATTACAAAGGAATCTTATTAAAGCAGTATCCCCTCCTTTACTAAATATAAACGCAATGGTTATCAGTTGAAATCACTTTCCGGGTTTTTTTTATTATTTTAAAACAGTCAGAGTACGGAATATTGGATTCTATCATCTAACTCAGAGAAATTAAAATGAAAAATAGAATACTATTTTTTACCCCAAAAATAATAATAATTGAGAACGAACGCCCTGTCTTAGGCAGCTGTAATAACAAGACAAACAAACTGCGGTGTTAAACATCGCCACTCAGCACGTAACGCCTCAAATTCTGCGGAAAGTGACAGTAGGTTCCCAAGATCCCTTTGCCTACTCTGCCACGCTCGGGATACAGCGTGAAGCTGAAGAAAATCCCTTTTTTCAATTAAGTAATAAAATATTTATTTTAGTGGCAACCCTACATCTCGGATTACCTAACGTCAGAGACGTCTGTTCGTACGTCAAGTGTAGGCTCCGAACTAAATGTACCATTATTTTGTATTTAACGTACTTTCTTGAGATTAAGCTGAAATTCAATGATTTACTATATATTTTAACTATATAAGTTTATAGAACAACTAGTTTTATTAGAAGTAACTACATTAAACAAAAATTTAAGTATTATTTAAATTTAAGTTCGGTCAGTCCTAGCGGAGCACAAATGTAGGGTTTCCTCGCTCTAATCGTAGGCGAAGCACGGCGTTTAGTTTCGCTTCTCAACACGCAATGTCTCAATTGAGTATAAAGTAAGAAACGGAAGTGTCTTCATAGAATCAAAGTATCTTAACACAAGGTTCCCAGGGTCCCCCTGTCTACGTTGCTACGTGCTGAACACTGTTACAGCACAGATAATCACATTTGACTGGAAATATGACTGTTATGGACTCACTCGGAGAGACTAGATTATTTTCTTTCTTTTTATTAAATAATAATATTTTTTATTATTTAATTAATAAGATAAATATCGTTTAGTGTCACAACTCTCCATTTAAATTTCATAATACGTGAGGAACGAAGTGTTTTAACACTGAGTTCTGTTTGTCTACACCATTATATAATAGAGCATGAAGTTTTCTACTATATAATTAAGCATTATTGAGGCCTGTCGTGGCGCAGCGGCACAAGAGTGTGACTGTAACCGACAGGTTCTGGGTTCGATCCCCAGTCGAGGAAATGAAATATTTAATATTTTCAATTTAAATATTTAATGTTCATTTCTTCGCTCTGGTAATAAGGCAAAGCGCAGCGTTGAGTTCCGCCACTCAACACGCAATGCCTCAAATTCGGCGGAAAGTTGGGAACGGAAGTGGAGCGGAGTGTCATAACACTAGGTTCCGCTTCCGTTACCTCTGCCTACCCTGCCTAGTGCGGGATACAGCGTGAAGCTGAAAAAAAAAAGAAAAAAAAAATAAAATATATATACTCAGTTTCACGCTGTATCCCGCACACAGCAGGGTAGGCAGAGGGAACTTGGGAACCTACTGTTAAGACACGCCGTTCTACTTCTAGTCCCCACTTTCCGCCGAGTTTGAGGCATTGCGTGTTGAGTGGCGGAACTCAACGCAGGGTTTTGCCTTGTTCCAAAGCGAAGAAATGAAAACATTTAATATTTAAATTGAAAATATTAAATACTTCATTTCCTCGAGTGGGTATCGAATCCACAACACACACTTGTGCCACTGCGCCACGACAGGCCTCAATTATTAATGTAAATACATGAAAAAACTAAACTGGAGTAATGAAATAAGACAATTTCATTAATTAGATCAATTTCAAAATTAGGCTTTACGTAAATCATCTGTTGTTGTGTCGTGGTATGGTGTCTTGGTATAAGCACGTTGGCCATGGGTTCCCTCACTTGTTTGGGTCAGAGACAAAATGCGCAATTGGGTTTCGCTAAGAAATACCGTGTTGCTTAACAATATAGATTTATTTCTTTAAAGAGTACAATAAATATATATGGTTTAATAGAAAAATGCCTTCAAAAATTTTAGAAAGCATGAAGTAAAATTAAACAAAAATTAAAGTGCTTAAAGGCTTACTTACTTACGCCGTCATGGTAAAAAATCTCGGTCGTCCATTAGGTTCCTGTACGAATTCCCTCGTATTATTTAAATTTCCTTATTTCCGTAATACAAGCAATCAATCATGTCTCAATAATCAAAGCGCGGCGTTAAGTTCCGCCAATCAACACGTAAAATAGCTTAGGTGTTTACAAATGCGGGATACAAGGTAAAACTACGTACATAAATAAGAAAAATATACACTATCGTATTGCAATCCATCTTAAAATCCTGCATTTTCGTATGAGCATTTAAAATCTCCGCTCGCACCCTCCGGAGGGCACAATGAATTAAACACCCCCGAGGGTAAAAAACAATGTACTCTCTCGTTTATCACAATATGGACGTCTTTCACACCGTAGTGGCCAAATACATGTTTATTCTGCATTTTCTTGCATAGAGCAAAATACATAGATTTTTTAGTGCTAAAATACTTCTCTCAGCTTCACGCTGTATCCCGCACATGGCAGGGTAGACAGAGGGAACTTAGGAACCTATTGTTAAGATACTCCTTTCCGTTCCAAAATTTCCGCCAAAAGGGCTTAAATGTGCTGGCATATAGTAGGGTAAGCAGAGAAAACTTGAAAACCCAATGTTAAGATACGTAGTTAAGTTAGTTCCATTAAGACACTTCCGTTCCGTAACTCTACGCCGCACTTTGCCTATCATTACGACGACAGAAGAGTGCGACGAGACGAAAATTAAAATCATTTCCTAGAATGAAAATCGAATCCACCCTATCGTGTTTACAGTTATGCATTAGCGCACAAAAAAGGACATGTTCTTCAATAGATTCTTAGGTTAGGTAAATCTCTTTGACCCGGCAAAAATCAAGAAAATGAAACTGTCTATTCTTAATTATAAATGTTTCCTTAAGAAGAAATCAAACTGACGACCATCCCGTGTACAATTTTTGACATAAAAAATGTTGACATAGTCTAATAAAAAAATTCACGTACCTTCATAGTTGTTACATGTTGGTGTAAAGTATGGGAGCTTCTCTTCTAAATGTAATCCGGGATTAGCTTAAAAGCGTGTTCGGACGCAACTGTGTCAATATGGAGAGGCGAGAATACTTTTATAGAAAGTTTTTTAAGGTTGTCGGCCGTAGGTTGAACTACTTGCGGCGTTGAGTTTCGTAATTCCATAGACAATTTAAAAACTTAAATTATACACCCCAAAATTGTTAATAATGGATTCCCAATTTGGTACTGCGTAATCTACCATGTGCGGGATACAGCGTGAAGCCTGTGCGAGATACAGCGTGAAGCTGAAATAAAACTATCTTTATACACTTAAGAAAGTTAACAGGCGTTGAAATCTACCATTCAACACGGAATGCCTCCAAAAAGTGGAGAACGGAAGGATTTAACTGGAAACGGGAGTGTACCAACACTAGGTTCCCAACTGCTAACTCTATGCGGAAATTAAAAGAAACTGAAAAATAAGAAAATCACTACTTCATGCTGTCTATATATTGATGTTTTTCCTGTAACAGGGCTGACTCTGTGACCTGGAATCCTCACAAGCTGATGGGCACTCTCCTGCAGTGCTCCACTGTACACTTCAAATACGAGGTATTTATATATATATTAAATACTATAGATTTTCTTTTTGATTTACACTGTGTATGATACAGCCATAGGGAACATAGGAACCTAGTGTCAGAATTAACAGTGGGTGCTCGAATTTGAGGCATTGCGTGTTGAGTGGCGGAACTCAACTCGGAACCTAGAGTTAGCCCTTGGTTTCCTTTTTCTACTCAGCTGAATGCGAGATACAGCGTGAAACAGCGTGAAGACAATACCTCCACCCCTATTGCTTTATAGAGTTTGCTAGAGTTATGGTACAAAGTCAACACTGCGGTCCGGAGATAGGGGCAGACAAACATATTGACATGCAAATTGTGAAGGGTGTAAAGGGGCGCTATCTGTCGCCGGACAGATGTTTACCATTCCTCTTATTTTGGTTGGATTATTATAATTAACTTATTTTCAAATTGTGTGTTGATATAAAAATTTGAATATATTTACGCGCGGTGTTAAGTTCCGAAACTCAACCACGTAATGCCTCAAATTTGGAGACAAGTGGAGAACGGAACGGAGTGACTTAACATTAGGTTCCCTTCGGTCTATCCTGACATGTGCGGGATACAGCGTGAAGCTAAAAAAAAGTATTTGCTTATTAGGTAATTCTTAAAACGCTGTATTTTGAAGTTAATATATTTTCTATCAATATCATAATGCTTTTTATTTGTTAGTGAGGAGTACTGAGAGCCTAGTGCTATAGGGTCACTAGTTCGTATCTCGAGATATCTTCATGGAATCAAGCCGAAATCAATATAAAATATGTGGATCTACTAAGTTAACGCAATCTAAACAGCATTTGGTACAATTTGTGTGAAATTTCCGATTTATCCATACCGCAGGCGCATAAACGTGTGGTTGTAAACGCGACGGGTTGTGAATTCAGTCAAAATCAAACTATTCTTTATTCAATTAGGCCATTTAAGCACTTTTGAATCGTCAAGTTACATACAATTGTCTGTAGTGTCAGTCCTACAGGAAGCTACCACCGGCTCGGAAGGCGGGTCTGCTGAGAAGAGCCGGCGAGAAACTCAACAGTTGCTCTTTTCAAAATATCAATTAAAGTAAATATATAACATAGTCAGCTTCCCGAGTGAGTACTAACAGCATTTAATCCCACGCATTCTTATCATGGTAATATTCTTGAATTGAGTAATATGCTTTGCCCAACAATATATTTTTAACTTTAACTTTAATTTTTTTAAGTGGCAAATCTAAAATTACTTGTGGAATTTTATTATAAACGTGTACCATGTCCCATAAAAGACTTACTAATCACACTCGAAGAAAAGAAATATTTTATAGGTCGGATATAGAGAGAAACTTGGCACGGTTTGAGAATTTATAAGTGAGCATTTGAAAATCGTTACAACATTGGTAGGCGGAACATAACGCCGCGCTAGATATATTATGATAATATTAAAAAAATAAATCAATTCTCGACAATATTAAAATTAAACGTCAACTTTCGGCCGCAGCAAATTCAGATTAGTCCGGTTGACTTGCAGAGTGCTTACGATTATGATGTTTTAGATCATATTTCTTTCCTTTAAGGGCTATTTTTCTATAGCAGTTTAATGGGAATTTAACGTCACGTCACTTCAATACTGCAATCATAAATCTTCACAA
Source organism: Eueides isabella (assembly GCA_019049475.1). Lineage (NCBI taxonomy): Eukaryota > Metazoa > Arthropoda > Insecta > Lepidoptera > Nymphalidae > Eueides > Eueides isabella. The sequence continues at coordinate 759,064 of CM032410.1, read as the reverse complement.
ACTCCGCCCCTACAGTCAAACTTTCTAGAGTAAAGTGTTGTTGACGTACGATATAATATGACTACTGAGTATTAGGTAATTAAGTGTTATTTTTTTTCCAATAATGATATCCGAAATGTATACATACTACATGTTATAGAGAATTAAAAAAGGACCATTTTATTTGTAATAAGGCAAAGCGCGGCGTTGATTTCCGCCACTCAACATGCAATGCCTCAAATTCGGCGGAAAGTGGGGAACGGCAGTGGAACGGAGTGTCTTAACACTAGGTTCCCGGGTTCCCTCTGCCTACCCGGCCTCGTGCGGGATACAACGTGAAGCTTAGAGAGAGAAAAAAATTATTTGTTCTAACAATGACATAAATGTTTATAAAAAAGGAAATTTATGTCAATATATGTATGTGAATAACTATTTAAAAATTTAGATTGCAACCACTGTAATATAAAAAAAATGCTAACATAGTACGGTTGACAAGTCATGGCCGCCATGAAGGCCGCTAGGCTTCCTGAATTTCTGTGTTTCTCGGGACAAAAAGAATGAAATCACCAACGACTTCCAGATCGTACTGTAACTCATTTTGGTAGTAAATAAGTATTGTATTAAGATATTTAGTAGAGATGAAGTAGCTTCACGCTGTATCCCCCCGTACTTAGCAGGGTAGGCAGACGTAACTTGGGAACCTGTGGAAGGTTCCCAAGTTACTCCACCAACGAAAATCTTAAAAATTTGTATACTTAGTGTTGTAGTTACAAATATATAATTACTTTATTACCTTTAAGTGCCATTAAGTTTACTTTGCTAAGTAAAAAAAAACGATATTTAACACGAAAAACCAATATAAGTAAAAAAAAATGCTCTATCGACAACCACCGATGTCCCAACACTAAAACCATCTGACGGTTACATTTAATTAAATTCCTCTCTCGACACTTTCAAACATATGTTGCCAATTTGGCCCCACTTCCCCTTTTCAAGTGTCTTTTAAACACGACCATAGCACCTTACAATAAAGTCCAAAATCCTTTGAAATCCACTAGATATTATATTAAATTTACATTCATCTGTGTGCTGATGGATTTTTAGCTATAATACTATAGAATTAAGGTACATTTTGGTCTTTTGTAGAAAGCATTATTGTAATCCAGAGCGCGCCTGCGTTTGATGGAATTTTCATGGTGTAACGTGAAGTTTATGTTGTGTATAATTGTAGATGTATCGGATTAGGGGGGTTGTCAATGTGTGTGTGTGTGTGTGTGTGTGTGTGTGTGCGAGTGCTGAGTGTGTGTCATACATTGACACACACGCACACACACACACATTTACAACCATTTTCTTTTTACTATAGTGTACAACGATGGTAGCGGGTTCGATATGATTAGAGAAAGTAATTTTCAATAAAGAAAAAATATATGTTAAGAAGATGATTTGTTAATGAATTTTGATTTGTAGATCAGATTTTCTGTTAGTTGTTAGTAGCGACACTTCAATATTTATTTGTAAGATTAAAAAAAAGGCAAAATTGAATTTGAATTGAAACTAATATCTTTCAATTTAAGTATAGAAATGGCTGAGTTTGTTTTGATACAACTGCATGAGCATATCTTGTTGACTGCGGTTAACTAACAATAAGTATAATTGATATTTAAAGCAGATTACGATTTAAAGCAGTGCAATACTGCTTTAAAAACCATATTTTTTACCGGACACAGTGTGTATAAACTTTTATACCAAAAAAAAATACAAGCGTTTCTACGACTATAGAAATATATGTTTTTGTATATTTTTCAAAATTTAAAAGATATAATCAAAATATCAAAAAAATAGTTTTAATATTTAGACGTTTGAATAAAGTGAAGAGTAATACATATTTTAATATGTTTTATCATGTATTGTAATGTTCGCTCGCGCAGGGCATCCTGCTGAGCTGCAACGCGATGTCCGCGGAGTACCTGTTCATGACCGACAAGATCTACGACCCGCGCTTCGACACCGGCGACAAGGTCATCCAGTGCGGACGACACAACGACATCTTCAAGCTGTGGCTGCAGTGGCGCGGGAAGGTAACTATTTTGGCCACATACTATATATATTAAGTGTTTATTTATTTTGATTAGTTCAGAAATGAACGAACAAAGTTTTTTTGTCATTTGACGGAAATTTTAGTTTTCAATGTGTAAATATTGTCTTTAAAGTGATAGTTTTATTAGAACAAGAAAATAATTGAAATAAGTTAATAAAATAGTGTGATTTAAGCAAACATAAAGAAAAAGATGAATCTTATTACCAAGTTTTGAAGACGTTCGAGCTTATTTAGCAATTGTTGTGTCAAATCCAAGTAATAGGAAAGTGCATAGTCAAGTATAGATAGATAAAATAACAATAATTCATTTTTTTTTATGTGTTTGTATGTAGATTTGTGTAAATCTCTCTGTTTATTTAAGAGAGAGATTTACACAAATGTACATCTTTTGTTTGAAGCAATAGAACTTTCCTATTCAGACGCAATCGATAGAAAAATGTAAAATATTTCACTGAGTGTAAATAAACTCCACAACCGTCACGTGACCTCCAGGGCACGTCAGGCTTCGAGCGCCTGATGGACCGCCTGATGGAGCTGTCGGAGTACATGGTGCGCCGCATCCGGGAGCAGAGCGACCGCTTCCACCTCATCCTGGAGCCAGAGATGGTCAACGTCAGCTTCTGGTACTTGCCCAAGCAGCTGCGGGGAGCGCCTCACGACGCGAACAAGGAGATCAAGCTGGGGAAGGTAAGCATTTTGTTCAAATTCATTTTCATCATACTTTTACTTCACCAGATCAAGATGATCGAAATTATTTATTAACAAGAATAGGATGTATGCAACATACTGTATATTATTTTTCTATTTAGCGCTACTTTTTTATTTGATTGAATGATCAAATTCAAATATTTTTACTCAAATATTTTTGAATGATCAAATTCAAATTCAAATATTTTTACTTAAAATTAGTAGATACAAGATTTGTTTTTTGAACATCCAACAATTTACTACCAGTTCACTAAAGTTACTGAGAGAGTAAAGTTACCTCAGAACTGAGAAGAACCAAAGCAAGAAACTCAAGGACATGTCTTTTTTTATCAAAATTTTACATCATATAATTATGTGACAATGATACATTTGAAATAGCCTGGAGTGAGCATTTTATTCCCAAGGCGTGTTATCATTTATGAAATCGTTAATATAGTAATAACCTTTAGCACACAAACGTCTTTCACATCTTTTTTAAATTGTGAAATAGAAAATTGTCGGACGTTTTCTGGTATCCTATTGTAAAAGCGTACACCCTGACCCATAAGCGATCAAGGTAGGTTAGCAGCACTTACTAACCTACCTTGACCGCTTATCTCGAACATAAATTGTACCATATGACGCATGCAGTGGAATTACTATAGTTACTTTCACACCTTTAAAATGCTATTACCAAAATGTCAGGGGGCTACGTTCCTGTACTCAGAAGGTCCGTCTTCAAATTCTAGCTAATAATTACGACATTATAATTTTTACTGAGACATGGCTCCATGGAGGCATTTCTGATGGTGAAATTTTTGATGATCGGTACACTGTATACCGACGTGACAGGGAAACTTCCTTGGCACAAAATTCCAAGGACATGGGTGGGGGAGTCCTTATTGCTGTTTTGAATTGCTTAAAGTCACACCGACATCAGCAGTATGAAAGTGAAATAGAAGACCTGTGGGTTAGCATCGAAATAAAAACAGATACTACAACCGAAGAACTTTTAATATGTGCCGTGTACTTTCCTCCTCCGATGATTCATCGCACACTGGACTCTTTTATTCATAATGCAAATAAAGCTTTGGATGATGCAACCAAACAAATACTTTTGGCAGGAGACTTTAACCTTGGCGATATCAAATGGTGCTCTCAATCTGATGACCTACAACACTATGTGCCTAACTACATCGGCCAAAATTCAATCAGAACAGACTTTTTAGATTTTTTAGCACTTAACGAGCTTAAGCAATTTAATGGGATAGAAAATCAAAACCATAAGATTTTGGATCTGCTTCGAGCAAGAACCGATGTTCTAAATGTCGACACCACCTTAAACATTTTGCGTAGTATAGATAAGTATCATCCACCACTACTAGCAAAAATATCTATTCAACCTACAATAATAGATGATTCTATTCCACAATATAGACATAATTTTTTTAAAGCTGATTATGAAGCAATAATCCAGTCCTTAAACACAATACCCTGGTTTTCTGAGCTATCAAAACTAGAAAATATTGATGCAATGGTCGGAAAGTTTTACAAAATACTTAATAAAATTATAAACATGCATGTCCCAAAAACACGTAGAAGATTAAGTAAATTTCCAATATGGTTCACTCCCAATTTAATCAAATTATTGAAACAGAAGCACAAATATCACAAAAAATTCAAAAAATTCGGAATCCCATTAGACAAAATTGAATTTGAATTTCTACGTAAAGACTGCGATATACTTATATTAGAATGTTATAATAAATATATATTTAAGATTGAATCAGAAATTGCTAAGCACCCAAGTTACTTTTGGACACATTTGAAGAACCTGAAAAAAGGTAACACTAAGATCCCAGCCACTATGTCTCTCGGCAAGCTGAAAAAATCTGAAAATAATGAAATATGTGATCTTTTTGATTCACATTTTTCCTCAGTTTACGATAGCCATGCCAATTCCGTGCCGATTACAGTAAAGGGACCCGAGATTGAGGAAATGGATCACATAGTCATCACACGAAAATCTGTTGTTAAGAGACTAAAAAGACTCGACGTTAAGAAGGCCTGTGGGCCGGACAATATCCCACCATTTTTTTTGGTTAGATGTGCAGATTCTCTATCCTTACCGCTTACTGTAATTTACAATGCGTCTGTTAAGTCAAGTACATTTCCAAAGGCGTGGAAAAAGGCAAGAATAGTCCCCATCTTTAAGAGTGGAAAAAGAGATTCCGTTACAAATTACAGACCAATCTCTATTTTTTCCTGTATGTCAAAGGTTTTAGAATCTATAATTTATACACACATCTACGGACATGTCAAGAACCATTTATCTTGCCACCAACACGCTTTTATGACTAAGAGATCGACATGTACTAATCTTGTCTCTTTTGTCAACAACATATGTGAAAAGGTTGACAAAAATTTACAAGTAGATGCAATATATACAGATTTTTCTAAAGCCTTCGACAGTTAGCCATATTATTTTGGTTGCAAAGTTACGTGCTTACAAATTTACAGAATATTTATTGGAGTGGTGCAAAAGTTACTTGAAATTCCGCGAATCTACTGTTGTTTTGAATGGATCGGAATCAAAGCCATTTACAGCAACTTCTGGAGTACCTCAAGGATCCAATCTAGGACCTCTATTCTTTAATATATTTATTAATGACATTTGTGGTGTAATACGAAATTCTGATTTTTATATATTTGCTGATGACTTAAAATTATGTAAAACAATATATACTGACGACGACAGCTTGCTACTTCAACATGACGTAGACAATATTACAGAATGGTGTACAAAAAACGATATGACTTTAAATGTAAACAAATGCAGCCATATTAAGTTCACTCGTAAGAGAAAAAGAAAGCAGACATCTTATAAAATTGGTACACAAGCATTAAAAGAAGTAGACCAAATTCGTGACTTAGGCGTTATTATTGATAGCCAGCTAAGATTTGTACATCAAGTTAACAAAATGATCGATTCTGCTTACCGATCGCTTGGATTTGTACTAAGGTGTTCACGTGAGTTCAAAAGAGTGGAGACAATATTAAAATTATATTACAGTTACGTTCGCAGCAAATTGGAGTATTGCTGCCCAGTATGGTCTTCAGTATCTAAAATTAATTGCGATAGAATTGAAAACATTCAAAAAATACTAGTACGATACCTTGAATTCCGAACTGGTATCCCCAAATCTAAAACTTACCACGAAAGAATACAGCGATTCAAGCTCCACTCTTTGGGAGAACGAAGGGCACTCTTACAGATGTTATTTCTTTTTAAGCTTTTTAATAATAAGATCGATTGTAGCGCGCTTATTGAACAATTAAATATTAACGTACCGTCGGTGACACCACGCTATCAAAGACCCTTATTTACTACAAAATGTTACAAAACGAACTTAGGAAAAAATCTCCGCTAGCAAGACTTCAAAGTATATATAACGAATTAACCAACCTGATGTGTGACTTGGATATAGCTCATGACACATGTACGAGTTTTAAAACCAAAATTATCAAATTTATGACACAGCCCGGCAGCAAAAGTTATCCTTAAAAATAATAACATTTCTTTTTTTTTTTTTGTTTTTGCTATTTAATTAAATTATATATCAAGATATTTATTTAATTTATATTTTTAGCATTATGTTTGACATTTTTTTTTTTTTCAGCTTCACGCTATATCCCGCACTAGGCAGGGTAGGCAGAGGGAACGGAAGTGGAACCTAGTATTATGACACTCCGTTCCACTTCCTTTCCCCACTTTCCGCCGAATTCGAGGCATTGCGTGTTGAGGGGCGGAACTCAACGCCGCGCTCTGCCTTATTACCAGAGCGAAGAAATGAAACATTAAATATTTTAAATTGAAAATATTACATATTTCATTTCCTCGACTGGGGATCTAACCCAGAAACTGTCGGTTACAGCCACACTCTTGTGCCGCTGCGCCACGACAGGCCTCACATTTTTCTTAAAACTCAAATCAATTTTATTATTTTTTTTTTAATTTTTAATCTATAATAACAATTGTTATGTTACTGGAACATGTTGTGATTGTCTATCATTGGGAAAACATTTAGACTATTAATTGACCTTGATTTATTTGACTGTATTATAATGTTCTCCTGTTGACGATCCTAAATAAATAAATAAATAAAAGAATTACGGTCTCGAGTCATAGGTGCACTAAGATTAAACTTATTACTTGTATTAATATTATGTATATCTGTTGTTTTAGCCGTGTGATTTCGGCTTAGAATAGGATCACCCTGGTACTGAAGGTGTCGTAAGAGGCGACTAAAGTACGTGTGGGAGAGTGACGTTGTCAGCAATGACAACACGCATGGGCAAACTCGACCGGATTATTACCACCCCCGGCATTTAATAGCGGCGTTAAGTAGTGGTTTCGGCCACTGCGTTTCGCATTGGGTAGTGCCAAGCCCCGGTGCCCATCCATCTTATAGACCGGCAACGCTCCCGTAACTCCTCTGGTGCTACACGGAGTCGTGGACGACGGTGATCACTTACCATCAGGTGACCCGTACGCTCGTTTGCCGTGTCTTTCCATAAAAAAAATCCCCGATTTTGCTAAATTCACTAATATTTTTCTTAACATACATAATATTTGCGATGCAACGGTCATTATATTAATATCTTTAAATTTTTCCCTTAATGAATCTTTAGGGACTAATATATACATAGATTGCACGAATAGCTCGCTTCTGCAAGACAAAAATTGATTGAATACCGGGTGCATTACCCCAAAGTAAAATGCCGTAGGATGTAATACTATGAAAGTAGTTAAAATAAACGAAGCGAGCCGTTTCCACGTCTGTTATTGTTCAATTTTTTTTAACCGCAAAGGCTACTACACTAAGTATATTCGCTAATCCATCGATATGAGGTACCCACTGTAATTTAGAATCAATGGTGATCCGTGAACCGAGAAATACCGTAGAATCAACAGGATCCACGGCGTCACCATTTAAAAGTACATCGGCTTTTACAATTTTCGTGTTGGGTGTTCGGAATGTCACACATTTAGTTTTTTTACTATTCAAAAGTAAATTATTTGCACTAAACCAATGTACTATTTTTGAGAGAGCATTGTTTATATCATTAGCGATGTATCATCCGCAAACAATACTATCTTATGGCTCTTTCCAACTAAATATGGTAGGTCATTTATATATATCAAAAAGAGAAAAGGACCAAGAATAGACCCCTGTGGGACCCCCATACTGGTTAAAGAACCAGAAGATTTCCTACCATTCACAACAACCCTCCGAATCTTATTGGTTAAATAAGAAGTCAGAAGATCAAGTGCACGTCCTCTTATGCCGTAATGGTGTAGCTTCATGACCAATGTTGAGTGCTGCACGCAATCAAATGCCTTGCACAAGTCAGAGGTCAGAAGTAGATTGCTCTACACAGGAACGGTCAGGTAATGAAAAATTACAACCCAGTCCAACTGGTGATATTATTAGCGCAGAGATTCCAAATAACAGTGTAGAATCTACATTACATGACATTCTCACCAGAAATATGATTTATGAGCCATGTGGAGCTTATAATATATCGTCACCATGTATAAAAGATACACGAAAAAGTATCCTAGGACCCTATTGAAAGAAGTACTGACAAGCGATAACGGATATCCATAGTAGCGGCGATAATCCTCCGCACAGTCACTATTGAACTTCGCATGGATCATAAGCAAGTCATGGTGGACAAAAGGTGCGCCGTGCCTCTTTCAAAAAGTCATCAAGTATAGCTGTAAATATATAAACAAAGAGAGCGGAACTAGCGGAACCAGGCGATGTAAATATTGACCCCAGAGATGAGGTGCAAACGTTCAGAGCGGGACGATATGTAAGCAGCAATGAAGCTGCTTGACGCATTTTCAGCTTGCCTTTACACATCCTACTGTTACACATCTAGCAATGCATCTACCTAATGGCGAGCGCGTTTACTTTACCGAGCACAATTTGCGGGATCGGGATGTAGGGAGATTTTTATAAATTTCCGCTACCCAAAGACAATTTGTTTAGAATTATTTGGCAAGAGAAAAAACCATTTATTCAATATTTTTACTATTTTTAGTCTCACGTCGAAATTCTGAGAATGTGAATGAGAATTGCGACGTAGCTTCACTAACTACGAACGGTGCAATAGTATAAATCAGCGTACTGAGAAGCGAAGGAGTTTCTTATCATTTAACGGTTGGGCGACTGTCGGAATTCATAAGAGTAGACAAAGGTTACACGAACTTTATAGTGAAAAAGCATATAACCACAGCAAATCATTTATTAATTATGTTCGGAACTATTCGAAATTGTTTAAAAAAGTATGTTCTATCGCAAAATCTTTACATATAACAAACCAAACAAAAAAATCCTCTGACAAAATTAAAATGACATGAAACATAATAAATTGTGAAACTATAAATACAAAGAATTGCAATTATGAATTTAAATTAAAAATTGACAATGGTATAACCAGCTGTGATCAAGAAGTTTCTGGAACTTGTCCAAGGCATTTGATTGCGTGCAGCACTCAACACTGATCATGAAGCTACACCGTTACGGCATAAGAGGACGTGCACTCGATCTTTTGACTTCTTAGTTAACTAATAGGATTCAGAGGGTTGATGTGAATGGTAGGAAATCTCCTGGATCATTAATCAGTATCGGGGTACCCCAGGGGTCTTTTCTTAGTCTTTTTTTCTTTTTAATATATATAAATGACCTACCATATTTAGTTGAAAAGGCCCATCAGATAGTATAGTTTGCGGATGATACATCGCCAATTTTTTAAATAAAAAGAAGACAAAAAGTATATGACGATGTAAACAATGCTCTCTCAAAATCAAAAATAGTACATTGGTTTAGTGATAATAATTTAATTTTGAATAGTAAAAAAACTAAATGTGTGACATTCCGAACATCCCACACGAAAATAGTGAAAGCCGATGTACTCTTGAATGGTGAAACCGTAGATCCTGTTGATTCTAAGGTATTTCTCGGTATCACCATTGACTCTAAATTACAGTGGGGACCTCATGTCGATGGATTGGCGAATAGAGTGTCTATTCACCGATCCATCGACAAAGAAGACAAGTTAAAAAAATAAGAAAATTAACAGACGTGGAAACGGCTCGCCTCGTTTATTTTAGCTACCTACATAGTATTATGTCCTACGGCATTTTACTTTAGGGTAATTCAAATTCAAATTCAAAAATTCAAATTCGAAATATTCTTTATTCGAATAGGCTTTAACAAGCACTTTTGAATCGTCACAAACATAAAATTACCACCGGCTCGGAATGCGGTTCTGCTGAGAAGAGCCGGCAAGAAACTCAACAGTTACTCTTTTCAATATTGATTAAAGTTACAATTTCATTGTTTAATACAATGGCGACTATCCTGCATGAAATTCAAATGACCGTAATTAAATACTTTTCTATCATTCAAATATTCTTGGACAGTGTAGTACGCTTTTTTTAATTAACATCACATTTTTTTATTACTTTAAACTTCTCTAGTGGCAAATTCAAAATAGACTGCGAAATACTATTATAGATACGTATAATCAGACCCATAAATGATTTATTTACTTTTTGGAGGCGATAACTAGGCGTCACAAGTTTGTCCTTGTTTCTCGTCCCAATCGTGTGTCTGTCACTGTGTTTGCAATAGCACTGAATATGTTGCCGCACAAACAAAATATTGTAAAAAATATATTGAGAAGCAACCGTAAGAATACCTG
>CM032410.1:523272-748421 GCA_019049475.1 Eueides isabella | reverse complement strand
CACTTTAAGGTGATGCCATTTGGTTTGATTAATGCTTCACAATCTCAACAGAGATTAATGGATATGTTATTTTATGAATTAGATGGGAAAGTTTGGGCATATTTAGATGACATTGTAATCTCTTCGGAAAATTTTGATGAGCATTTAAGTACCTTGAGGCGTGTTATGAATATTTTAAAGGAAGCTGGTTTGACGGTTAATGTAGAAAAGTGCAAATTTGCTCGGTCTAGTTTACGTTTTTTGGGTTATATTATTGATGAAGATGGCTTACGTACAGACCCTAACAAGGTTTCCGCCATATTAAATTTTCCGAGACCAAAAACTTTTACAGAATTAAAAAGATTTATAGGAATTGCCAGTTGGTATAGAAGATTTGTTAAGAATTTCTCGGTTATTGCGGCTCCTCTACATAATCTAACAAAAGGAACGAAAAGAAAGAGATTAAATTGGAATAAAGAAGCTGAGGAATCGTTTTTAAAGCTCAAAACTTTGCTTACCTCTACTCCAGTAATTTCTTGTCCAGACTTTACGAAGCCTTTTATAATACAGTGTGATGCCTCAAATAAGGGTATTGGTGCTGTATTATGCCAAAATATAGATAACGTAGAGCGTCCCATAGCGTATTTAAGCCGAAAACTAAATGATAGGGAACAACGATATTCTACATCTGAAAGGGAGTTACTAAGTATAGTTTATGCTATTGAAAAATTCAGGCCATATATCGAAGGAATTAATTTTACTGTAGTCACGGACCATAGTGCGCTTAAAATGTTACATAAAATGAAAGATCCACATGGTAGACTGGCTAGATGGGCTATGAAATTACAACAGTTTAGCTTTGATATAATTCATAAGCCGGGTAAATCAAATACAGTTCCAGATGCGTTGTCGAGATCAACTGATACTATAACAGTTAACGGAAATATTTGTGCTATAGAAATCACAGATAGACATAAAGACGTATGGTATAAAAGGAAAGTTACCGACTTATTAGATAAAAATAAAATTGATTCCGATTGGCAAGTAAAAAATGGCCTACTTTATAAGAAAATATGTTTAAAGCAATTTCCAGATCCAAGTTGTGATTGGAAATTATATGTTCCAGTATTATTACGAGCTAAAGTACTAAAACTTTGTCACGATGACAAGATGGCAGGTCATTTGGGTATGCGAAAAACATTATTAGGACTTAAACAAAACTATTACTGGCCTAATATGTTATCTGATGTGAAGAATTATGTGGGTAAATGTGAAATTTGTGCAACAATGAAAGTGTCTCAAGAGTTGCCTATAGGACACATGGGAAAGCACAGAATTGTAACAAGGCCATGGCAAACGATTTCGTTAGATCTTATGGGACCGTTTCCTAAAAGCAAATTTGGAAATACAATGCTATTAGTCATAATGTGTCTGTTTAGTAAATTCGTATTATTATTCCCATTAAGGTCTGGTAAAGCTGAAAAAATATGTGAAATCTTAGAGAACCAGTTTCTACTTTACGGAACCCCTGAAACTTTAATTTGTGATAACGGTAAGCAATTTGTTTCGCAATACTTTAAGGAATTATTACACCAATATCACGTACAGACTTGTTTCACGCCAAATTATCATCCTCAAAGCAATCCTACAGAAAGAGTCAATAGAGTGATAGGCACTATGATATCGTCATACATCGATTCAAAATGTCATAATAATTGGGATCGTGACATTCAAAAATTTGCACATGCCATCAGGACAGCTGTTCATGAAACAACTGAATACACGCCTTCGTTTTTATTCTTTGGCAGGGAAACCTCTATTCCTATAGGAATTGATTCAAATTGTTCTACTTTATCTCCTTGTCATTGTCAGCAAATAGATATTGACACAGAAAACTTTTTAATGAACTTACGTAAGCGACACAGTATATATAAAAAAGTAAAAGATAATCTTGAGCTGTCACACCAAAAAAGTGTCAGATACTATAACAAAGATCGTAGAAAGGCATATTTCCGAGTTGGAGACGTTGTATGGAAGAAAACTAAATTCCTATCAAAAGCAAGCCATAAATTTATGGCTAAGCTTGCACCAAAATTTGAAAAGGCGATTATAACCAAAAAACTATCAGAGAACACTTATCTTTTAAGTAATTGGCAAGGGAAATCTCAGGGTGTATGGCACGCTAAAGATTTAAAACCTTCATGGCGGGGTTCTAACGAATAGCAAAAAAAAAAAAAATTTTTTTTTTTTTTGGTTTGGATGAGGGAATATTATGATATAAGGTATTTCAACAAAAACTATAAATGGGCGACAGCGCAGTGGCTATCTGTTCCAATTTAGTAGCGGCGACCCGAGTTCAAATCTGCCTTCGCGCGTATTGATTTTTGTTTATTTTTATTTTAGTATTTTATTTAAAAGCATATGTGTAACGTGTGGGTAGGAGTCCCTTGAACATAGGTGAACGATAGGACAGACGGATCGTGTTTTTAAAGAGAAATGGACGTTAAAAATGACCGCTCATAGCTCAAGCAATCTAGCTCAAGTATATTTTATTCTCATTTGATGAAATTCGAGATATTTGAATAAATGAGCATTAGTTATAGTGCTAGTGGTGTTTAAACTGCCATAGGGGTAAGTTTTACATATTATATATCTTGTAACAATTTATAAGCTAAATAAATAGTATGGTAAACGTGAAATAATTAACGTTACGTTTGTATTGTTGTAGCCTATCGAAACGCCCTTTATGCTCAGTGATCCACTAGTCACCCAGTCCATGGGAAATTAAGCCCTGGTATAGTCGTGGCATGGTTTCGGCAGAGTTCCGTTCACAAGCTGTAATAAAAACTCTCCTGGCGCCCTATTATTATTAAGATCTAGCGTAGTGATATAGCATTAATTTAGAATTTAGTTTAGTTGTTAGTTTTTTATATCTTTGGGCTTAACATTATTAATTACATTTATACTTAGTTTGATTTTATTGTTTTATTATATAAGAACCCGTAACAAAATGGCGCCCAACGTTAAAATATAAGGGTTGTAATATATATTTAACAGATTTTAAAAGAATTAATTAAATTTTGCTTGTGTCTTAGAGATAGTCTTTGTGTTTTTTATCTTTGCCTACCTACATGTATACATGTATTACAAGAATATTTTTATATAAAACTTATTTGCTGGTATTACATTTTTTTTGTTCTTGTAAAACTAAGATAGGTATATATTATTTTGTATAAGTACTTATAATAACTACTAGTGATTTTGTTTATGCAGTGAGCTAATTATGAATGTTATTTTGTGTTTCTAAGTTATATAATTGTTAATTTGTTATATTATTATTTAGACAAATAATTGTGGTTGCATTTATATAGATTAGTGTTTTTTTTCTAATTACTTTTTGGTTATAATTAGTTATAATTAGTTATAAGTCGTTGTTAGTTATAATTTAAGTTCATTGAGAATACAGAAGATTGTCCTTTTCTTTTCTCGTAACTTGAGAATTTTTATATATATATATATATATATATATATATATATATATATATATATATATATATATATATATATATATATATATATATATATATATATATTTTAGCTTCACGCTGTATCCCACACGGGGCAAGGTATGCAGAGGGAACCCGGGAACGCCACGCTTTGCCTTATTACCAGAGCGAAAAAATGAAACATTAAATATTTAAATTGAAAATATTAAATAGTTCATTTCCTCGACTGGGGATCGAACCCAGAACCTGTCGGTTACAGTCACACTCTTGTGCCGCTACGCCACGGCAGGCCTCATGGATGGAATATATGTTTAGACATAAAAGTAAATTAAAAAAAATCCAGACCCAAAAGTAAAACAAGGCTTTCTAATAAAAAAAAACCAACGGTAAATCGGTTTGTTAGTCCAAGAGTTTCATGTCACAGACCAACACACAGCTCAAACAAGATCTCTCCTCTTTTGCGTCAGGGGTTAAAAATTGAATGGAAAAGTGAAGATCCGGTTGCTTCAACATTATATTCCCTCTCGTAAGCGACGTACAAAGTGAAAATATTATGTATCACGCTATCATATATTATAACAAAATCACGCTGTATCCCGCACGTAGGAAGGTAGGCAGGAGGAACGTAGGAACCTAGTGTAAATACACTTCGTTCCGTTCTTCACACTTATAATAAATCTGTAACTGACCACTGACTGACACACTGAAATATTATATATAAATCTTATAGGGAGCATTTATTATGTAGTAGAACCAAAAATATTGAGATTTTTTCAGCTTCACGTTGTATCCCGCACATGGCAGGGTGGGCAGAGGGAACTTGGGAACCTAGTGTTAAGACACTTCTTCCACTTCTTATAACCATTTTCCTCCGAATGCCTGAAGCATTGCGTATTGAGTGATGGAACTTACCGCCGCGCTTCTCCTTGTTACCAGAGCCAAGAAATAAAAAGTTTAAATATTTAATTTGAAAATATGAAATAATTCATTTCCTCGAGTAGGGATCGAACCCGCACCCTATCGTTTACACCAACCTTACGTTTGTGCCGCTGCGCCACGACAGGCCTCGAAAGTTATGTCAATTTCAAATAAGTTCAACGAAATTGCTACAATTTTTTTTTGAAATTTCACTTTTCAATATAAAGATATTGTCCTAAAAGTGAACACGTTATTTAAACACGAAAGTAATCGAGATTGGTAAATAATAGAGTGTAATACAAGCGGGCGAAGCCGCGAGCGGTTTGCTAGTATTACATAAAGTTAATCGATAAACATTATACATATAATATTACAACATTTAGTTATTTCTATTTATATATATATATATATATATATATATATATATATATATATATATATATATATATATATATATATATATATATATATATATATATATTTGCAATATATCGCTATATGGTTGTATGTAATAAATTGTACCTTATCTAGAAGGACAGCGTGTTCAACACAAGGTCTCACAAGGAACCGCAGTGTTACACCCGACGATAATTTAGCAGAGGCCTTGGGTGTCTAGAGATATATATTTCAGGTTGGGCCTTGAAGTTAACTTTAAACTCTTCTTTTTGGATATTGGTAAAACGCGTAACGTGACACAGTGGTATAAGCATGTGATTGTAAACGCGAGAGGTAGTGGGTTCAAGCCCCACTAGAGGAAATCAAATATTTAATATTTTCAATGTAAATATTAAATATTATCATTTCTTCGATGTGGTAACTAGGCTAGGAAAGCACAGCATTAATTACCGCCACTTAACGCGCAATGTCTCAAATTCGACGGAAAGAGGGCGAACAAAACGGAGAATCTTCACACTAGGTTCCCAAGTTCCCTCTAACTACCCTGCCATGCCATGAACGGGATACAGAGTAAAGCTGAATATAAAACGTCTGACTCAAGTAAGTGTGATGACTGTAGGTCCTATTCGGTAGGATGTTATAATAAACTAGCTGTCCCGGCAAACGTTGTTTTGCCATAAAAAGGGAAACATGTTAAGTTTGTTCAACCCTTATCACTTAGGGGTTTGAGGAAGTTAAGAATTGTTCATAAGAACACCTTCGCAAATAATGCATTATTTTAGAACAAATTAGTTAGAGTAAAAAGCTAACCTACAAAGATAGATATATCCTGTCGCGGACTTTTTTTAAAAATTTTAAAAGGAGAACAATTCTATCATACATTATTTTTGCGAAACCTTAACCACGCAGCGGAAACTCTCAATTAGGAAAAAATCCCCCGATTTAGAAACATTCTTAATTGGTGCTCCGGTCCTATTGGTCTTATCGTGATGATATATAGCCTATTATAGCCTTCCTCGATAAATGAGCTATCTAATACTGAAAGAATTTTTCAAATCGGACCAGTAGTTTCTGAGATTAGCGCGTTCAAGCGAACAAAAAACTCTTCAGCTTTATAATATTAGCATAGATGTCGTTGCAAGTAAGTACTATACTAAATTGCGTAACGTAATAATTTACTTCTTGAACTCTTTTACTTTATATCTTTCTTGAACTCTTTTACTTTATATTTTTCTTGAACTTTATATCTTTTGATAGAGTGAACCGATTTTGATGAAACAAAAACTAATTTATACCTCAAGTTGCGTATATTTTTTGTATATAAACATTGTCTGCATTGAATTCGTAGATTTTACGTGATGTGCGCACAAACAAACATACAAACAGACAAAAATTTCAAAAATGATGAAAATGTGTTCTGTTACTTATCTTTTCACACGCTGGCTAATTTTTTTTTTTTTCAATTTCTCCAATGTACAAAAATTACTTTTGTACAGATTTATTATATGTATAGATAATTACTAACTTACTATTAATTTCTTCGCCCACGGCAACAAGACCGCGGCATTGAACTCCAGAATTGGACGGAGCGTAGGGAATGGAGTGTCTTTACACTAGTTTTTCCGTACTTACCCTGATATAAGCAGGAAACAGCGTGATACATCATCTTTTAAATTAAATTAACGGAGGTGGAACAGAGTGTCTTAACACTGGGTTCCCAAGATCCCTCTGACTACCCTGCCGTTTGCGGGATACAGCGTGAATCTGACTAAATTGACTATTCATTTATAAACTTTTGGGATGGGCTCCAGATATTTCTTGGGTCGACACGGCACTCTCCACCGCCCCCCATTTTTAGCCAAAAGAAAGAGTCGCAGCGACATAGTAAGTCAGTTACGCATAGACGTAGGTAAGAATTTCAAAGTCATTGGGTCACGGTCGTTTGGGATACGTTTTCAGCTATTTATGTAAATTGTTTCCAGCTTGGTGTGATTAGCGAGTCAATATCAAGTTGTATTTTTTAATAATTTATCAACTTTTGTCTGTTATTTATTTGGAAAACTATATCTAATATTTTGCACATGGCAGAGTAGGCAGAGGGAACTTGGGAACCTATATATTTGAGTTTCCGCCAAATTTGAAGCATTGTGTGTTGAGTGACAGAACTCTGCGCCACGCTTTGCCTTGTGCGAAACCAGAGCGAAGAAGTAAAAATATTACACATTTCACTTTCTCGAAGGATCGTACCCACAACCTGTCGTTTTTAGTCACATTCTTGTGCCACTGAGTCACGACAGACGTATAATATTGTACACTGAAATAATATTACTTTATAAAAAGTCTTACAAAATTTACACTCAAGTAAAAATAAATAAACCTAAATGCTATTAATTGTTAAAGGCGAGACATTTTAATCGTTACGGCGTTAAGCTCAGTAATGGGCTTCATTGATTTGATGGTAGTAATTTTTTTTAAAGTATAGTTTTACGTTATATCTTGCATACAATAGTAACTTTGTGTTAAGATTTTTCACTTAATTTTCCAACATTGTTCATTGAAGGACGGCAAACAATGGAATTTGCCTTACAAAAATAAATCATTCCCCAAGTGGGAATTGATTCTGCAATATCCTGCATAATTGATCCTTGAAATGCCGCTGTGCCACGACGAACTCACTTACTAAATGAAAAATATATGTACTTGATGCTAAAAATATTTCACATGGCTCATGAGCCATCTTGACCTATTTAAATTACTTACTTCATATTTATACTTACTTTCTATAAATATTTTTCCGAAAAACGGGACATGACAGGGTAGGCAGATTGAATTTGGAATCCTAGTGTTAAGACACTCCGTTCCCATGAAGTCACTTGCGTTAAGTCGCCCAATCAATCGATTTTATGTCGTTACCAGAGCGAATACATAAAAATATTAAATATATTTTAATTACTCGAGTGGGGATCGAACCCACAACCCATTAAAATTAAAATATTTTTCATTCAATTACGCCATTATAAGCATTTTTGAAACGTCAAGTTACAACTTATCGCGTTTACAGTCGCACGCTTGTGCTGCTGCGCCACGACATACCTTACAGAGTGTTACAAAACGAGAAACCCTCCGTCCACTCTACTAAATGCGGGAAACAGCGTGAAACTAAAACAATATCACACAAACCAATATAGGTAACAAACACTTGCAAGCGATACCTAAGACCTTCGGCGAGGTGACGGCGCGAACCTCGTACGTCCTTGGCTGTGTCACTGTCAAGTTCGCATTTACGGTCAATGATTTGAACGGATTAGATTTACCTAGATATGAAGTTCTAGCCTTGTTGTAAGAATTATTAATTTTGTATAATTAAATTATACAAATATTATGTATGTATATATATATATATATATATATATATATATATATATATATATATATATATATATATATATATATATATATATATATATACCTGAGATACTAAATATAATATCTTTATCAGGGGCTCAATTGGGTAAAAACGCGATAGGTCGTGGGTTCGATTCGCTCTGGTAACTAGACAAAGTGAGGCGTTGAGCTCGGCCACTCAACGGACAATGTCTGTAATTCGACGTAAAGAGAGGAATGGAAGTGTTTTAATGGGAACGGAGTGTACTTACACTAGGAGTAGGAGTAGTAGGAGTTACCAAGTTTCCTCTGCCTACCCTCCTCCTCCTCCTCCTCTGGGGAACGGAAGTGGAACGGAGAGTCTTAACACTAGGTTCCCAAGTTCCCTCTGCCTACCCTGCGGATACACCGTAAAGTTGAATAGAAAATCTTTATAATATCATAACAGAAGACACAAAATCCATAAAAACATAATTTTAATTGAAAATTCTCGAATATTTTTAATCCTATAATTAATTTGCCAAATTAACGCTAATATATACAGATACGATACAAAACATTTAAATATAAATAATAGTGCAGGTTAATCCTTAATTATGTGTTTACTCAATGGGCAATTTGGCAAATATACAGAGAGTTATATACTGTTTTAGTTAAATAATATTTTATATACAACTCTTTATCACTCAGCTTCACGCTGTATCACGCACATGGCAGAGTAGGCTGAGTGAAGTTGGGAATCTAGTGTTAAGACACTCTGTTCCACTTCCGTTCCCTAGAGGAGGAGGAGGAGGAGGAGGGTAGATAAAGAAAACTTGGTAACTCCTACTACTCCTACTCATACATTGTTGTAAATTAAGACCCTTGGTGTAGGTTAGACTGAAGTAGTATCCGTCTGTCAGTTGACACAATCATTATATAAAATTACTTTCTACTATATATAATTTAACGTGTAAAATCGCAAAATTTTACGATCATAATAATATTCTCAAAGGTTACAATTGATTCATCAGCAAGGTAAGGAGACCTGTTGCATATGTTACCCTGTTACGTTGTAACTACTCAGATTTTGTGACATTGATTGTTGATCGAGACTCAACGCCGCGCTTTGTCTTGTTAGAGAAATATAAAATGATTATACTCCATTTACAAACACACAAACAATGATACCCTGAACAAATAATTGTTGGTAGCGGAAATGGAACGGAACTTAACAGTAGGTTCCCAAGTTCCCTCTGCTTACCCTGTCATGTGCGGGATACAGCGTGAAGATGAATAAAGGAAATAAATAAAAAGTAAACTAAGCTAGTTAGCGCAAACTATTGCATGTCAGCTTCACGCTGTATCCCGCACTAGGCAGGGTAGGCAGAGGGAACGAAAGTGAAACCTAGTGTTATGACACTCCGTTTCACTTCCGTTCCCCACTTTCCGCCGAATTTGAGGCATTGCGTGTTGAGTGGCGGAACTCAACGCCGCGCTTTGCCTTATT
The DNA here is from genome assembly GCA_019049475.1 of Eueides isabella. NCBI lineage: Eukaryota > Metazoa > Arthropoda > Insecta > Lepidoptera > Nymphalidae > Eueides > Eueides isabella. The sequence goes on along the minus strand of CM032410.1, from coordinate 738,749 downwards.
ACCAGAGCGAAGAAATGAAACATTAAATATTCAAATTGAAAATATTAAATATTTCATTTCCTCGACTGGGGATCGAACCCAGAACCTGTCGGTTACAGTCACACTCTTGTGCCGCTGCGCCACGACAGGCCTCTATTGCATGTCAGATTCTACTAATTATAATTCATATAAACCTTTGTTTAATCGCTTAGTGCCCTTATGGCGGTCTGTAAAGGGGCGACCGACCTGGTCAGTTCAGGTCTATTTTTAGGGCTAGGGTTGGCATTGTAGCTTAAATTAAAGGGGTGGAATGAGTTACAAATTTAATTTTTGATATGGCCGTTGGATTTTTGGATTTTCAAGGCTTTCATATGTAGGATATTTAAAAAAAAAAAAACGTACAAAAAACGTCTGAACCTGTTGTTTACGGAAACCATGCGCTCGGGCTACTAAGCCATATGTTCTTATGCATCTATGTTGAAATCTTTATAAGCAAGATACAATGTAATTATACGTTTTAGGTTTTCAATATCAAAATATTATTATTATTAGATTATTAATCGTTCAACTAGAAAAACTAAACTTAAAAAAGACAATTAGTAATAACAAAAAGGCTAATTTTTGTGCGCAACAGATGCTCTCTCGATTGCATCTCCCTCTCCTAGGATCTTCTACAATTTTCATTCAAGAACTATCATGTTTAGACAGAGACGGAGTATTTTACTAAAAATCTAGCAGTCTAGTGAATTTGACAGCTAATGCTTACATTGATAAGTGGATAATATTAATATTCAAAATTGTTTTCCAGACCTTTATATCGGCGTAGTTTACTTAATACAGATTTTCTGTAGAACACCAAAACGAACAAAAAAGGTGGTATTTCGGTTTGCATTGGTATCTCTTAAATGTCAAAGTAAGCAGATTGGAGACACACTGCGTTCCGTTCTCCACTATCCACCGAATTTGAGGTATAGCCTCAAGCAATTAAACGAAAGGAGAGCAAAGAAAAATAAAAAAAATAAAATGTTAAATATTTAATTTCCTTAATTGAGAATAAAACCCACGACCTGTACCTGTATAACAGTAATAAATGCCTGTACCAGACATTATTATTGTTCTTTTTTACCAATAATATTGTAGTGAAAAAAAAAAACCAATCTTAACTGTGCACATAATACCGCATCCATCTTTACATAACGACAGTAACTTAAAATAATTTGGAATGAGCCCAATATTAACCGGTGGTAGGTACGTAATGTCGAATTTACACGACAACTGACGTTCATTTAAATTGTATGAATTAAAATAAATAACAAAAATATAAATAAATATGACGCCTGTGGCGCAGCGATATAAGCGTGTGACTGTAAACGACATATTGTGGGTTCGATCCTCACTCGAGGAAATGATATATTTAATATTTTCATTTTAAATATTTACAATTTTCATTTCTTCGCTCTGGTTAGAGGGCAGAGCGCGGCGTTGAGTCCCGATACTCAACACTCAATGTTTTAAATCTGGCGGAAAGTGGGAAACAGAACGGAGTGTCTTAACACTACCTTGCCATGTGCGGCATATAGTGCAAAGGAACGTAAGAAGTATGTAAGTAAAATTATATAAATAAATTGTGTAAGCCAAAAAAACTTTTGAAAATTTTCATTATCATCCATGTTGGAATTGAACCTGTTACTTTTAAAGATACCGTAAGTTTGGTAACACTAACGCTATAAAAAAATCTATTATTTAAATAATCTTTTAATAATATCGAAATTCAACAAGAAATAAAACTTATCGTAACATTCACTGTTTGCCTATAACAACAATACTATTAACTAGCAACTCAAACGCGACTTCGCCCGCTTAAATTTAAAACTAAATACAGCAAAATCATACAAAAAAGTCAATACATAATTTGTAGCCTATATCTTTCTCCGTATCATATACAAGCTATATAACTGTAAAGTTACATCCAAATCTGATCAGCAGTTGCGCCGGGGAGTAGTAGTGGTTGACAGTAAGCACTATCTATATAAATCCACTTCGATCCTTGTGACCTAATTCTAGAACAGGAAATAGGCGACCCGGTAACTATGTGACCTGGGAAACATTAGATTACGTTATATAACGTAACCTATAGGTATTAAAGTTCAGGTTATAATTAAATATGTGATGACGTCGTCATCGGCGGCAACAGGTCGAATTATATATTTTAATTTTTCCGCTCCAGTGAAAAGATAAGACGCGGCGTTGAGTTGCGACCAATTGGGCGTAAATTGTCTTAATACATACAGTGTGAAGCTAAAAAAAATATTAACTATTTGACCAGGGGAGAACGCAACTCATTATTTGTTATTTTGAGGCCCGTCGTGGCGCAGCGGCACAAGCATGTGACTGTAACCGACAGGTTCTGGGTTCGATCCCCCAGCCGAGGAAATGAAATATTTAATATTTTCAATTTAAATATTTTATGTTTCATTTCTTCGCTCTGGTAATAAGGCAAAGCGCGGCGTTTAGTTCCGCCACTCAACACGCGATGTCTCAAATTCGGCGGAAAGTGGGGAACGGAAGTGGAACGGAGTGTCTTAACACTAGGTTCCCGGGTTCCTCTGCCTATCCTGCCTCGTGCAGGATACAGCGTGAAGCTAAAAAAATATATTTATTATTTGTAATATCCTTTATTGCTGGCCGCAGCCCAGGTGACACAGTGTGATTGAAAAATCGATGGTAGTGAGTGCTATTCCGGAAGCATCAACGCGGTAGAGTGAATTTTCATAAATTATTATCTTTAACCCGCAAAAAAGGCCTTTTGTACAACTGTAAACGACAGGTTGTAGATATGATAGGTCATCACTCGAAGAAATTACTAAGCTTCACGCTGTATCCCGCACACGGCAGGTTAGCCAGAGAGAAGTTGGGAACTTAGTGTTAAGACACTTTGTTCCACTTCTGTTCCCCACTTTTCTTCGAATTTGAGGCATTGCGTGTTGAATGGCGGAACTGAACGCCGCGTTTTGCTTTGTACCAGAGCGAAGAAACGAAAGCATTAATTGTTTAAATTAAAAATAACAAATATTTCCTTTCCTCGAGTGAAGATTGAACCCACAACCTGTCGGTTACAGTCACACACTTGAACCGCTGTGCCACGACAGACCTCAACTCGAAGGAATGAAATATTTAATATTTACATTTGATCGTTCTTGTAACAAGGCAAATCACGGCGTTAAGTTTCCCCACTCAACACGCAATGCCTTAAATTTTACAGAAAGTGGGCAACGGAACGGAGTGTCTTAGTGGGATGTAACGTAAAGCTGGGAAAAAACGCAGCGTTAAGTTCCACCATTCACCACATACAATAACGTCGATTAGTTATCAGTTATCTTAGTTCTAGGTTAATTTTTGATCTAATAACACAGTTAACTTTTTAAGTAATAAATTTTAAGAGAGACCAAATTGTAACAACAAATATTAGCACTCTTTTCTCAGCTTCACGCTGTATCACGTACGTAGCAGGGTAGGCAGGGGGAACTTGGGAACCTAGTGTTAAGACGTTCTGTTCCGTTCCCTACTTTCCGCCAGATTTAAGGCATTTCCCATGTATTAATTATAATTAATCCACGCTTCAATTTTCAGCACAGCAAGGGATGCATTTAGTAAACTTATCATTTATACAACACAATATTATATTGTATTTTAAGCTGCATCTCCCCCGGTGACCTACTTCCAGGTCAACAGCCAGGAGCCCAGGAGCGACCCGGTAAACTGTGTGACCTGGCCCGATATAGTATAACACAGCGGCTATATGATATCTACGTTACATACTGCTGCTTTAATTATTATTAAATAATTGTATAAGATAAACGTAGAGTATTAGAGATAAACGAGAGTCATGGGTTCGATTCTCGGTTAGGGGGAAGGATTTTTTTGTTATTATTTGCATATACAGGTATTTAAGTAATTGACAAGTACTGTCGTGGTGCAGCGGCACGTGCGTGTGTGACTGTAACTGACAGGTTCTGGGTTTGACCTTCACTCGAGGCAATGAAATATTTAATATTTTCAATTTAAATAATTAATGTTTTCATTTCTTCGCTCTGGTACAAGGCAAAACGCGGCGTTGAGTTCCGCCACTCAACACGCATGCCTGAAGCTGAAAAAGACAAATACATATACAATGAAATATTATCATTTTCTCGACCTGAGCGGCAGTAAATAGACAAACCAGGGCGTTTAGTTCCGTAACTCAACACCTCACACATCAAAAATTTATCATAAAGCGTACATATGTGAAACGAAGAGACTTAACACTAGGTTCCCTCCGCCTTCCCTACAACCGATTACCTAACCTGACCCTACAAACGATTACCTATGACATATTCACAGCTAGCCACTATACATTCAATAAACTTAAAGCCTACACGTGTATGAATGATTCACCCCTTACAACGAACGACCCTACACTATTATTACTTAAACAAGAGATACGATCAGTGCAACGTTTCAGAATTATCTAATGCGGAGAATTAAAGCTTATGATTAGTAAAAAAGACTACCCTGGTGTTAAGATATCGTATCGTATCGTAATGTTATGGAGCGGAACTGAACGCCGCGCTTTGTCTACCAAAGTAGACAAACTACAAAAGTAATCATTTTCGTATATGGACTGTGGTCGCGTGTACCTACAGTAGAGACGGAGTTTCGGGTTGTATATATTACTTTTTCTCTCTTTAAAGACGCAGTTTTACAACATGGAGACGACAGGTAAAAAACTTCAAATGTCTCCCAGTTTGAGAAATGACGTGTTATGAAGTGGAACTCAACGCCGCGCTTGGTCTACCAAAGTAAACATAATCATTCTCATACATGGACTGTGGTCGCGTGTACCTACAGCACAGACGGGGTTCCGGGTTGTATATATAACTCTTTTACTCTGTAAAGACACAGTTTTACGACATGGAGACGTCAGGTGAAAAATTTCAAAGCATGTTTAATATCTTACAATGTTTTGCCTTAACATGTTATCATATCCAGCCGTGAAGAACCAAGAGCCAACCAATGCGGTATCAGCGGAAAAAATCCGATATTTTCTATTTAAACAGTCTGTAAGAGTGTGTAAGAGAAAAGTTCTTTGTTCTTATTTCTACTTCCGGCCGGGCGAGGCCAAAATTTAAACAATATCATATGCCAAATTATACGAAAACTTTTATTTCCGCTTTGGGTTACGAATATTTATATAACCGATAGTTTCAGTAACGGTTACGGAGCTCCGCATCATCCTATGAGCTACATATATATTATATCTACGATAAGTTAGTCATCAGAAACTAACAAAGACAATACATTTTTTTTCTTTAATGAAATAATTGAATACATATATTATGTTGTTCACAAGTGTGATGCAACGAAAATTATTCTTTACTTAAGGAATAATTTTCATTGAGATTGAAAGATTGAAATTTAATTTGTCCTACAAGTCTGACTCATGAGTGCCGTCGTGGCGCAGCGGCACAAGCGTGTGACTGTAAACGGTAAACGACAGGTTGTGGGTTCGATCACCCCTCAAGGAAGTGAAATATTTAATATTTTCAATTTAAATATTTAATATTCCCATTTCTTCACTCTAGTAACAAGCCAAAGCGCGGCGTTGAGTTCCGTCATTCAACACGCAATGACTCAAAGATGCGGAGTACGGAAACGGAACGGAGTGTCTCAACACTAGGTTCCCAAGTTCCCTCTGCCTCCCCTACCATGTGCGGGATACAGCGTAAAGCCAAGTAAGTCTGACTCATCCAAGGCCGACCAATCGTAGTAGTATCGTCTTACAGGGTCAGGGAAAGCGGAATCGTAAATGGACCTTGAGATCTCCATAGTAAGGTATGATTTTGATTAATTCTCTATGCTAGATATAATATAGGTCGATTGGTGTTCTTCAGATTCATTGTAAAATGGACAGACTTTTCAGTTGGATTTTTTTTAATATTAAGTACTTAAATGTTAGGAATGCTTTAAAGAAATATTTTTGATAAGCAGCTCTTATCAGTATCTTTTTCAATTACAAATTAATATTTCGACAGCAAAATGTGTTAAAAGTAAAAAGAAAATATGATATATTTCTGTCTGTAATCGCGATTAAGTCCAATAACTAAGTTGTAACAATTCTGCTACTGCTTAATGAATGAATAGTGTGTAGCTAAAAATCTGAAATAATGTTTAGTTTTGCGTGGAGTTCCGCCACTCAACACGCTACGCTTCAAAACTCGGCGGAAAGTGGGGAACGGAATGGCACGGAGTGTTTTAACACTAGGTTCACAAGTTCCCTCTGCCTACCCTGCTATGAGCGGGATACAGCGTGAAGCTGATGTATGTTTAATTTAATATATATTTTTCTCGGCAGGGTAAGCAGAGGAAACTTGGGGAATAGGTTCCCCTACTCTATTTTAGTGGAAAGTGGAGATGGCAGTGTCTTAACATTAGGTGTTATGACACTTCCTTCTCCACTTTCCACTAAATTAGAGTTTACGGAGTGTCTGTGTTAATACTAAGTTTCCCACTGTCATTGAATGCTATAATATAATAATGAGTATACGCAAATGTAAGCGCAACAGGTTCTAGGTTCAATTACCACTCGAGAAAATTAAGTATTTTTATTTCTTCGCTCAAAGTGCGGCGTTGAGTTCCGCCACTTAACACGCTTTGCCTCAAAAGCTGCAGAAAGTAAGGCACGAATTGTCTTAACACCAGTTACCCAATTCCCCTGTTCCTTTCCTTCCTACCCTACCATATAAGAAACACTCTCAGAGATAACACACAATCATTATTTGAAAAAAAAAAAATCAATCTTCATGAACTCTCAGCTTCACGCTGTATCCCGCACATAGCAGGGTAGACAGAGGGAATTTGTGAACCTAGTGTTAAGACACTCCGTTCCACTTCCTCCACTCCTTTGGCAATTTGAGGCATTGCGTGTTGAGTGGCGGAACTTAACGCCGCATTTTGCCTTGTACCAGAGCGAAGAAAATGAAATCATTAAATATTTAATTTGAAAATATTAAATATCGCATTTCCACGAGTGGGGATCGAATCTACAACCTGTCGTTTACAGTCACACGCTTGTGCCGCTGCTTCATGAACTAAGTGGGCATCATCTATCAGCTAACAACTTATATAGCATATGTATAAAGGATTATCTAACCGTTTTCATCTGGTGCGAACAACGGTAACGCGTATAAATAAACCGTAGTCGATATAGGTCGCTTACAGGAATATTGCCGAGAACGTGCTGATGAGAAGGACTGAGAGAGAAGTGTACGGAAGAGCGAGAGAACGTAGTAAACGTTTTAAAAGGTTATATAGATGAATAATAATGTTTTTTTGTCTACTAGAGTTCCTTCACTCAATAAGCAATGCCTCAAATTGCCGGTGGAAAGTGGAGAACGGAGTGGAGTGACTTAGCACCAGGTTCCCGAGTTCCGGGAACGGAGTGTTTAATAACTAAAGTCCTTGTGTCTAGCGTGCTATATGCGAGATACAGCGTGAATGATCAGGTACTCGTATGATTTTACAAAGAAACCTCTTTTTTTTAAGAACATAAATTGTGATCATAAGTCACGAAATATGTTACATATATACATATACACTAATACTATGAAGCTATGGAGTTCAGAAGTAAATAATAACATTTGAAAACCACCAGCTCTTCATTTCAACAGCTTCTCATATTGAATTTTACCATGTGTCAAGAAAGTAGAAATAAAAGGATAATTTAGAATAATTCTACAACAAAATATTTATATGGAATGAAACAATAATACAATTATATAAATAAATTAAGCGAAAGAACTCAATTCAAGTAACTATCATTCGCCATAAAGCCCTAACCCTTGTTGGCAGCGTTCGGGCATCTCCGCGACCGTTCGGCCATCATCGACGCATCCCGGGCGGTTACCAGGTCAGTGGGGCATCGCACACGCGCGCTGAACATACACATGGAAAACCAACCTTATTTCTATTTTAATAGAGTCCATATTTCATTTAAGAACCTACTCTGGGCTAAGACAGGGGAATCGAGCTGCAGAAGTGCATGCAAATTGAAACTTTAAAGTACCCGCATATATCATTTTGGTAAAACATATTTTTTTGAAATATATTTAATATATAAATTACATATACGTCGTTTTGTTTTGCGTTTTTTTCGAAGTTACGTTGTTTTGGATTCGAGCCTTTATTTATTTTTTTAAATATGGCAACACTTTGGCATCAAAATTTTAGGGATTCCCTTTCTAAGTAAAGATCAACGCAAATTAATTCAATTTTATTTTCACTTTGTTTCGCTTATTTTAGAGTTCAGTTTAATTACGTATTGTAAGGTAACGTACCAGGCGGTAGCTACGAATATCAATTGCTACAAGGAAAGTTATCTTACATTGAAAAAAAATAAAAAAAAAAGCTGTTCAACAAACAAAAGCCGATCTACGACAACAACCACTATGGACTTATCAGACAGTGATTAATTTTAATCTTAACTTTCATCAATTTAATTAAAATTAATATGTTGTTTAGTTTGTTCAATTGAATACGTTTTTCTGTATGTTGTTTTTGGTTTGAAAAATTTTCCTTAGTTCAATTTTGTTTTTAAATATAGTATTATCGTAACCCTGGAACCTATCTTCGATCATTAAATGGTTTGCTATAGAAAACCTATTTTCACTTTGCGTCGTGTTTCTTTTGGAACGTAACCCCAACGCAAAGCGAGGTATGGGTGTAATTAAAAAAAAAAATAAAAAATATATCGGACTTTCCAGTCTGGTCACGAACCAAGGGTTGGACTGAAAACGAGACTGGACTATCCGTTTCCAGTTGAAGTAATTTTGTAGGAAATTTTCACTTACTGATAACACGTAAAAAGCGACATTTTCTTAAAATGAAACCTAGCTAGATCGATTTGAGGCCAGTCGTGGCGCAGCGGCACAAGCGAGTGACTGTAACCGACAGGTTCTGGGTTCGATCCCCAGTCAAGGAAATGAAATTTTTAATATTTTCAATTTAAATATTTAATGTTTCATTTCTTCGCTCTGGTAATAAGGCAAAGTGCGGCGTTGACTTCCGCCACTCAACACGCAATGCCTAAAATTCGGCGGAAAGTGGTGAACGGAAGTTGAACGAAGTGTCTTAACACTAGGTTAGGGGTTCCCTCTGCCTACTCTGCTTCGTGCGGGATACAGCGTGAAGCTTACAAAGAAAGAAAGAAAGCTACATCGACATATTGCCTCCAAACACTCTAGACAGAAAATTATATGACAATAGTAAGAGTATAAAATAGGATTGCAATATGCCTATAAAAAAACATAACCTATGGGCGTAAAAACATAACCTATGGGCGTAAGCAAAACACAAAACAACGCTTACATGTAACTTTATCTCATTATTGATACGGGAATGGGAGCTGAGAGGTGCAGGACGATGGCAAAGCATGCGCAGTAGAAAGGTATCTGACACTACAGTATAAAAAAAAAAGGTAGATGCAAATCGTTACCAAGGTTAGTGGGACATCGCACACGCGTAGATAAGCTGGTGGTGATCCTAAATCTTTTACTGTCGATTCTATAGCTTTATATACTGCTACTGGTAGGCATGCCTTATAAAAAAAAACTTTTTTCTTTGTTTATTTTTGTCTTAGAAAAAAAAAAGGAACAATTTTCAGCTCTACGCTATATCCCTAACATGGCAGGGTAGGCAGAAGGAACCTAGTGTTAAAACACTCGTTTCGTTACCCACTTTCCGCCGTAAGTGAGATATTGTGTGTTGAGTGACGGAACTCAACGCCGCAGCTTTGCCAAGCTACCACAGCAAAGAAATCCAAAACATTAAAGAATAATATTGAAAATACTACCTAAATATATAATTTCCTCGAGTGGCTACTGAACCTACAACCAGCATACAAAGTCACAAGCTAGTGCCACTGCGCCGCAATAGAAGTATCTACTAACGAATTATTCAAAACGAACCTTGGACACTTTTACACGCGTGTTTACAATAAGCATTTTACATGTGCCTGTGCCTATTACAGATATATTCATGTAGTAAACAAAATACTTTAGCATTTGTTTCGAATATAAAAAAAAATAATGGCCGGCTATATATTAGTGACAAAAGTTGACGTTGAGTTCCTCCATTCAACACGCACTGTCCTTCTCTGGGTTTCCCCTGCCTATCCCGCTATATATGCGGGATACAGCGTGAAGCTTGTATATATGATGGCGCAGTTAGGAAATCATCATACTAAAAGCTATAATAAGGAGTTATATACCATTAAAATACTTTTTATGACCAATATAGTGTTTGCAGTATGAATAGAAAGGGTAAAATGTTTTAATAGTAGATTATTTTACTTACCTTTACCTTACCTTACTTTGGGAGTTAATTGAGACTTAAGTAATACATAGTTAAAAAATCTGAGACCTGCGCAGGGGCTAAGGCGTGCGATAAATCCGAGGGGTTGTGGGTTCGATACTCACTTGAGAAAATTAAACATTTAATCTCATTTTGACACTTGATATCGAAAGAAAACGCAGCGTTGAGTTCCGCCACTCAACACGCAACTTTAATTCGGCGAAAAGTGGGGAACAGTACTTCCGTCTGAACACTTATCGGTTTTCCCCGGCTACCCTGCTTAAAAATATGCTTGTCACCACCAACTGATGTAGAATGTGAAGATATAAATTATATCATCCTAAGTTTAGTAGTTTACTAGTGCTCTCTGGAGATTTCCACTATCCAGATGCTGGCTCCATCATCAGACCAGCTCAATGGTACCATATCAACACACCTAAACTACATTTGACTGATAATTTTATTTATGACGAAACTACTACAAATAAGCCGCATTCACTTTTTTAAATTTTATTCAAAATTTCCAAGTCAACTTAACAAAAGCGCGTTAAAAAGACCAAATCCGATTTACCTTTTTCAAAACTTTAAATGTATTTATAGTTTTTCAGGCCTGGCAGGTTTTGTTAGTTTTTGAGGCCTGTCGTGGCGCAGCGGCACAAGAGTGTGACTGTAACCGACAGGTTCTGGGTTCGATCCCCACTCGAGGAAATGAAATATTTAATATTTTCAATTTAAATATTTAATGTTTCATTTCTTCGCTCTGGTAATAAAGCGCGGCGTTGAATTCCGCCACTCAAAACGCAATGCCTCAAATTCGGCGGAGAGTGGGTAACGGAAGTGGAACGGAGTGTCTTTACACTAGGTTCCCGAGTTCCCTCTGCCTACCCTGCCTAGTGTGGGATACAGCGTGAAGCTATAAAAAAAAATGCTGTCCTGGTGGCCCGCATAATGCATAGTTGGCAGAGAGATCTTTGGTAACTAATACATATTAAGATAGTCTGTTCCGTTCCCCATTTTACGCTTTGTTCTTTTGTTGAAATAAAAATACAGTGTAAATTCTTTACAACGAAAGTTAGGGGGCTGAGCATTTTCGTCGTTATAGAGAGTTATCGTTGTACGGAGTGAACAGTCACTACGTGTGTTTTAACGGGTTGTGCTCACTTCTACTTTATAGAGAGTTTATCGTTATAAAGGCTAATGTTATAAAGAGTTTACATTGTATGTAAAGAAAGAGTATGAACTCTTTCTTTCTCTCCTGTCCCGTTTACAGCCAGTGCCTTTAGCTAGTGCACCTGTATCTCGACCGGCAGGCATATATGTAGAGGTACATACATAGATAGCATAGCATAGTTTTTCGTCCATTTCAAACTCTAACACATTTGCGCCAAACACAACATAGAGCATTGCTCTTGTTGTTGCCGACGTTTGTTTGAGCCATTTCACGTCCAACGTTTTCTGTAAACTCGTCCAAATTTTCGCTCAATATACAATTTTTAGATGTTATTTTTTCACATGTTTTAGCCATTTTTGCGGGTACGATCAACCATCGTAAGAAGTGAAATATTGAATATTTTTCTAAATACATTTATTAGAAATATTTTTGAAATTCATTTAATGACAGCTTTGATGAGAGAGTGGTGGAGGGAACGGAATATTCTGTCCATTAGGTTTCAGAGCTCAAGATGAAACAATTCTTTTTTTGCCCTGCTTCTGTTTATAACAAGGTAGGGAAAAGAAAGGAAACCTAGTGGTACATTAAACATAATGTTGCAACACTACTTTTATAATATTAATTTATTCATAATTATTAATCACTTCCTTTTCCTGTTTTGTGTCGAAATTATGAGGTTCTGCGTGTTGAACAAACAAACATTGCAAACTAATAGCTGCGTTACCAGAACGAGGAAATGATATCATATTTATTGTTTAAGTAGGAATCGAACCCAGAACCTATTTTCTCTTTTGAAATGTTATCTTTACTAAATGTTTTTTTATTGATGCACATGGCAGGGAGAGGGAACTTGGGAACATAGTGTTAAGACACTCCGTTCCACATCCATTCCTCACTTTCCACCGATTTTGAGGCATTGCGTGTTGAGCGGCGGAACTGAACGCCGCGTTTCGCTTTGTACCAGAGCGAAGAAATGAAAATATTAAATATTGAAATTGAAAACACATTATATATTTAATTTCCTCAAGTGGGGATCGAACCCACAACCCGCTCACACACTTGTGCCGCTGTACCACGACAGGCACCTAATTTTTATTAAAAAAAAATAGTTTATTTGGGTATCGCTGTATATACGAGTGTACACATCATAAGAAACCTATCATGGCGCAGATGCAAAAGCGTAGGACAGTTGGAACTTGGCATTATGGGTGCGATGCCCACTCGAAAAAATAAAATATTTAATATTTTAATATCTTCGCTCTGGTAACAAGGCAAAGCGCGGCGTTGAGTTCCGCCACTCAACACGTAATGCCTCAAATTTGGCAGAAAACAAAGAGCAAAACGGAGTATTTTAACACTAATTTCCCTCTGCCTACCCTTCTATGCGCTGAATACTGGAGAAACTGAAAAAAAAAAACAAATATTTAAACTATCTCCCAATCTCTATTCGCATAACCGAGGCCAGATCCGAATAATCGGTTACGCCCAATAAACATATTAACAACAACCCTAGAGCCCAATACATGCCAAATTCATTTAATATTTACATAAAATATTTATTCGACCATCAATCTGTTCGTACACATGCACATGTACGTACCGCCGAGGTGAAATGTACGCGAGCTATTTCCTGCCACAAGTATATAAACATTATAATATATATATATAAATATACGTCGTTGGCGTCATCCGCACTGAATGAAACCACGCAAAAGTAACATTCCACTCGCCTACGATACAAATATGTTGTAGTATTTTAGATATTAAATATAATCAAACTACAGTATAACATTGAGGCCCGTCGCGGCGCAGCGGCACAAGCGTGTGACTGTAAACTATAGATTGTGGGTTCCGAGCCCTACTCGAGGAAATTAAATGTTAACATTTTCATTTTAAACATTTAATGCTTTCATTTCTTGGCGTTAAATTACGCCACTCAACACGCAATGCTTCAAATTCAGCGAAAAGTAGTTAACGGAACACGGTGTCTTTACACTAGTCCCTCAGTCTACCCTATCCTGCGCGGGATACAGCGTGAAGCAAGCTTAAAACTTTCAATTTTAAAACTTTCTTTAGCTGGCACATCGCATTAGAGGCAAAGGGAATTCGTTAAACAAGTGTCAAGACAGTAAGTTCACAATCAGACATTGCCGTTGCGAACACTTCGCGGAGTTTGAGACATTGCACGTTGAATGGCGGTAACCAATGGCGCGCTTACCGTTTGTACCTACCCTACAGTATATTAAAATTAAAAATCATTTATAAATTTATTTCATATATCTTTCTTGGAACCATTAAAAGTAAAATGTACATTATTTATACCCGATGAGTATATCTTGAGGCCTGTCGTGGCGCAGCGGCACAAACGTGTGACTGTAACCGACAGGTTGTGGGTTCGATCACCACTCGAGGAAGTGAAATATTTAATATATTCTATTTAAATACTTAATGTTTTCATTTCTTCGCTCCGGTACAAGGCAAAACGCGGCGTTGAGTTCCGCCACTCAACATGCAATGTCTCGAATTTGGCGGAAATTGGAGAACGGAAGTGGAACGGAGTGTCTTAACACTAGGTTCCCAAGTTCCCTCTGCCTACCCTGCCATGTGCGCGACACAGCGTGAAGCCGAGTGAGTATGTATAAGCCTTCCTAGATCACGGTAATCCTGTCTATAAAGCCGAAGCCACAGGAGCAGCTAGTACATAGTAATGGACATGGCCAATCATTTATTTAGATAAGAAATGACTTGAGATTCTGTGAAACTAAACTATTAAATGATAATATATTTTGACAAGGATGAATTGAATTTGTCTGATTATAATGGAAATAGAATAACTATAGAGACCATATTGGCTCAGTTGAAACGAGAATGATCGAATATATGGATTATCGGTTCGAATATATAAAACTCCGGTTTTTTTCAAACATATACCTAACTACAAAATGATAACTGGTATTTTTTACTTGAAATCAATCTATACTCACTAATATTATACGGCCGAAATATATCTTAGGTTGAACGCGCTATCTCAAGAAGTACTGGTTCGAATCTTCTGGTACATGGGTAGGCAGATGGAACTTGGGAACCTAGTGTTAAGACACTCCGTTCCGTACGTTCGTTTAACATTCTTTATCAGTTGAATCCATTTATGGAGGAAGGTTATTGGTATCGTCACGTCAATCTTGTCGATACTGCTTTCAGTTATTGCCGTTTAATCATACGGGCGAAACTGCTGATACAATCTAGTTGATTATATTTGGCGTTAGGCATTATTATTTTTATCTTTAGTTTGTTAGAAAGAAATATTAGATTTAATAATAATTTTATTACATTTGTCTTCTTTTTTTAGTTCGCTTTAGGCTGAATCGTAACCAGGGCGAGGAAATTAAAATACATTTCTCCGAGAGGTATCGAAGACCGCTTTCCGCCAAATTCGATGCATTTCGTGTTGTGTGGCGGAACTCAACGCCGTGCCTCGCCCTATTACCAAAGCAGAAGAAATATTGATTTCCTCGAGTGCAATCATGAGTTTCCATCGACCCCAAAACTGTCACAGACGCTTGAGCCCATGCCCCACGACGACGGTCTCCTAGACTCGAAAATACTAATAACGATAGAATGATAGATCATTTTAATTCTTTATGAGTGAGAACAATCACCTATTGCCAATCCGAACAAAAATAGACGTCAATATGTTGAACACATCGTCACTGAAACATAACTCATGAAACATAACTCTTGAAAATTTCTGTAAGACGAGGCGTAGAATATATCTACGCCTCGTCTTACAGGAATTTTCATCACCTATCAGCTTGACGCTGGCATGGCAAGGTAGGCCAGAGGGAACTTAGGAACCTAGTGTTGAGACATTCCTTTCCACTTCCCACTTTCTGCTGAATTTGAAGCGCTACATATTATAAGCTCAACGCTGCGCTTTCCCTTGAAACCAAAGGAACCCTTCCTTTCCCTTTTAAACATCTATCTTTCCTTAGAGATTGCTTGTTAATTAGCAGGACTCAACGCCGCAGTTTGTTTACTAGAGAAAAATGCCATTTGACGATAGCAACCCATACACTTGTCAGTTACATAGATAAAAATACGTAGATATATACAATATGTAGGCAATGAAAGCGTGTAGCGCGTCACGAATAACATTAAGATGGTATAAATAACATTGACGTCGTCCACTCATCGGCCAGCCGTGACGGACGTGCGCCCGACAACTTATACAGACGCCCTAATAATGCATTTATCGATTTACAATAAATATATATATATATATATATATATATATATATATATATATACATATACATATACATATACATATACATATACATATACATATACATATACATATACATATACATATACATATACATATACATATACATATACATATACATATACATATACATATACATATACATATACATATACATATACATATACATATACATATACATATACATATACATATACATATACATATATATATATATATATATATATATATATATATATATATATATATATATATATATATATATATATACATAGAATATTGAGGCCTGTCATGGTGCAGGGGCACAAGCGTGTGACTTTGAGCACGATAGGTTGTTTGTTCAATCCTCAGTCAAGGAAAGTAATTATTTAATATTTTCGTTTCCTCGCTTTGGAAACATGACGAGTAGTGGCGATCGGACTTGTCTATTGACTGTTCCGTACTAATTATAGCGTTTTATGCCAATTTAATAAAAAATAACAAACTTTAGTATAGTTGGCATATGTATTTTCATTTCGAATGCAATAAACTACAAATATAATTTTTCAATGACATTTTTTTTTTAAATATATTTTACGTGGGGTCACTGGATACATTGTATATATTTGATCACGCGATGAATTTCATAATAAAAACATGCAACTTTGTACTATCGTATCTTTTGATTACATTGACATGAAAGCTCAGCTTCACGCTGTATCCCGCACATGGCAAGGTAGGCAGAGGGAACTTGGGAACCTACAGCTAAGACACTCCACAAGATCTTTTGCCCACTTTCCGCCCACACTACCCGCAACCTGTCGTTTACAGTACCACAAACACAATGTTAAACGTTTCAAACCAGACTTATAACTAAGAAATGACTCAATATCAGCATTTTACCTGAAATACTAATTTCATAGAAATGAATCACGCAGTTCAGCTGACTGTGTAGTTAGATAGGCTCAAATTAAAATTTACATCAATATACGTATCACGCGAGTGATCAATAACAAGCAAAATGTTTTTGCAATCCTTTTAGAAGGTACCTACTGGTTCAAATTCCGCTTGGTGTAATTTAAAAAAAAAATACATTGTAAACATTTTATTGAGCCCTGTCGTGGCGCAGCGGCACAAGCGTGTGACTGTAACCGACAAGTTCTGGGTTCGATTCCCAGTCGAGGAAATGAAATACTTAATATTTTCAATTGAAATATTTAATGTTTAATTTCTTCGCTATGGTAATAAGGCAAAGCGCGGCGTTGAGTTCCACCACTCAATACGCAATGCCTCAAATTCGGCGGAAACTGGGGAACGGAAGTGGAACGAAGTGTCTTAACACTAGGTTCCCGGGTTCCCTCTGCCTACCCTGCCCCGTGCGGGATACAGCGTGAAGCTACAAACAAAAAAAAAAAAAAAAAACATTTTATTGGATGAGTATAATTCCCCTATGTCCGTATCGAGTCACGTAAAAAATATCCGGCGTCCCGTTAGACCATTACAGCACCACAAAGGAACAGTATATAGATCGATAAGCACATTACCATCCTTTGTAGCGCTGTCGGGTAAAAATAAAAACTAAATCTTCACAAGTAGCGATCAAAAAGAACGTCATTTAAAAAAAAAACATGATTTTTCATCCAGCTCTCCACAATTTTACCGCATAACTCTTTCCTTTTCCAATGTGTAAGCCTCTTTGGCCGCCCACTGACTGGCATCTGTCGATACGCTTTTTACTTGCAGCTACCGCTGTTTACACTATAGAGATGTGAACTTTTAAAAATATCGATAAAATTTTAAAATAGATAATTTTGCATAATTTCATAGACCAAAAGATTTAATTTATGCTTGCCTTAATTTAAAAATAATGCTCTGCCTACCCTGCCAAGTGTGGGATACAGCGTGAAGGATACAGCTTCACGCTGTATCCCGCACTTGGCAGGGTAGGCAGAGGGAACAAAAGTGAAACCTAGTGTTATGACACTCCGTTCCACTTCCGTTCCCCACTTTCCGCCGAATTTGAGGCATTGCGTGTTGAGTGGCGGAACTCAACGCCGCGCTTTGCCTTATTACCAGCCTGCCTTATTATAAGCTATATTGTTGTCTAAATCAGTTTTTTGCAAAAAATTTGGCGTGATAGTGGAACAAACATCCATCCATGCAAACTTTCACATTTATAATATTAGTATCAATAGCGTATCAGTAGTAATTTATTTTATTGGTTTTCGAGGCCGTAGTAACGCTATGGCGTAGTGCTAACTCTGCCTATAAAGTGTATAGGTGTGGGTTCAATTGAAGAGAAAACGAGACCAAAGGGATATATATAGTTTTTTTTTATATTTGAAGGTAGAAATTATTCGTGACGTTGAAAATTTAAAAAAATATATCAAATTAAACGCGGTACAACGCGGATAAAATGAGTTTATTTATAACAATTCAAAGTACAGGAAGGACAAACAGCATATACATACATGTTCATACCTAAAACCTACCTAGACTTTCTCAGAGTAATCCATCTATTTAAAAAAATATAATACTGAACATCCTTTATAAAGCTGAGTTTTCAGCGTTGAAACTGAAATATTTCTTGAGGCCAAAATTTCTTTCAACCATTTTCCACTCGGACTTAAATATATAAAATGGCACGAGAATTTCACTTGAAATGAAAGACTTAACTGTAAAATTACATCCCTGTTATTATAGGGTGTTTAAAAATTGGAAAAAAAAAGCCCTACTCACATTTTAGCAGAGTAGGCCGAGGGGAACCTTATGATAAACACTCCGTTCCATACTTTGTCTTCAATTTTCAAGACTTGATGAATGGCGGTTCTAAACGCCGTGTACGCATGTACTTAGTAGTTGTGCGACGTTCGGTTTTGCCGTCTAACTTGGCATTTAGCCGTATTACAGAAATACAAAACAGAAAAAGTTATTTTTTTTTTATTCATCAATTGAAAAAAGGGCTACTAAAGGTATATCTATATAATTACACGTACGACCAGTACTATAAACCTAATTGGAATTATTTTTATATTCTAATAAAGTTATCAGTTTCGAATCAATATCGATTCATTTAAGTGCAGTTTCAAAGAATTTAATTATTTTCTTAGAATTATTAAATATACTAAACGAAAAATATACTAAATGTTAAGGGTAATTTATCAACACACAATACTGAAAGCCGCATTAAAATTCGTTAAGCCATTTATTGAATTAGCACGCAAAAACGCACAGACACACAAATATATATGCTAACAATAATAAAATCTCTCGTATATCGTACATACATACAGATATATATATATATATATATATATATATATATATATATATATATATATATATATATATATATATATATATATATATATATATATTATATATATATATATATATATATATATATATATATATATATATATATATATATATATATATATATATATATATTTATAGAAATAATACTCTCGTCGCTGAGCGATTGACAGATTGTGTACAGTCTAGAAACTAAGTAGCGTAACATATTGAAATGTGGCATGATAGTCCCTTGGAAAGTACAGGGAAGCACTAAGAGAATACTTAAGAAAATTTCTACGACAGTGAACATTATATCTTTTACCCCTTGAAGTCTAAGCAAACTTGCATGTGTCGACTTGTTTATCAATAATAAGTATAAAATGTTAATATAAAAAAATATTTAATTGCAGAGATTTGTTTTTAACATGACAATGACAATGAAGTGTTATTTCACATTTATTTAAAGGTATTTAGTAATAGTTCCTAATAGATGGTGTAACGGAACGGAGTGTCTAGACACTAGGTTCCTAATTTCCCTGTATCTACCCTGTCACGTTCGGGATACAGCATATAGAGATCTGTTTCATCTTTCATTCGAAGAGCTAAGCCTATTAAACATATATCCGGGGTTCAACTTTTATTTTTTTTTAGAAATAAAATTATAAAGAACGACCCTATTAAATTACCTATAGGTCAATTTATATCTATTTTAAGAGTCCCAAGTTCAAATCAAACCAACTTTAAAAAAAAACGTCAAAATCAAATATCACTACTAAGTAAACACTAGGTCTCACTTCCGTTCCCTCTGCCTACCCTGCCTAGTGCGGGATACAGCGTGAAGCTGAAAAGAAAAAAAAATAAAAAAAAAGAAAAAAAAAAAACTACTAAGTAAACAAATATGTCCCCATCCCTACCTCGACATTGACCGCTGACGCGTAGTGAACTAGTGATGTAACCGACTAATGGACGTGACGTACAACACTATTATTATATCTCGATGTTTGACTTAACATTCATTTGCCAAGATATATTATAAACAGCCGATGAAAGCGGCAATAAAAAATATATTTTCAGCTATGGCGTCTTTGTTTATCTTTTGCACTTGCCTTTGTTGTTATCTAGGCGAAGTTAATGATCAACTGGATTTCAAACATATCAAGGTAGATAGAGGGAACTTGGGAACCTAATGTGACACTCCGTTCAATAAAATACTTCCGTTCGACATTTTTTGATGAATTTGAGGCATTGCATATTGAGTGGTGGAAATCAACGAGCTGTTTATGCTTTTACGAATATTATCTAAATATTATATTTCCTCAAGTGCGAATCGAACCCATGGCCAGCCCGCATTTACAGTCGCACCCTGACGCCCCCGCGCCACCACCTCATCATTAATAGACAAAACAAAGGCAAGAAAAAGAGAAAGTACGTAAAAGTTCGCTACCAACTGACATCTTACAACTGAGTTTACAAATTTTCGCAATTTTCTCCTGAAAAAATATGTCCAAACTTTGTTTCTAAATACTTTTATTTTGTCATTCCATTATATAATTGTTGTATCGGGCTTCATTTGTCCTCGGATGAAAGTTTAAATTGTGTTGTTATACCAACGAAATTTTACAAATTTCTGAGTTTCACGCTGTATCACGCTTATGGCAGGGTAGGCAGAGGGAACTTGGGAACCAAGTGTTAAGACACTCCGTTCCACTTCCGTTCCCCATTTTCCGCCAAATTTGAAGCATGGTAGAACTCAACAACGCGCTTTTCCTTGTTACCAGAACAAAAAAAAACGAAAATATTCAAGTATTAAATTTAAAAACATTAAATATTTCATTTCCTCGGGTGACAATCGAACCCATCAGTGCTCCAGCGGGCGAAATCGCAACAAAAAAATAGTACTGCAAAAGCACTACTAATGTACTATGCTTATTAATAATTTTTTGCCTCAAATGCCTCAAATTTGGCGGAAAATGGGGAACGGAAGTGGAACGGAGTGTCTTAACACTAGGTTCCCGGGTTCCCTCTGCCTACCCTGCCTCGTGCTCGATATAGTACATTGTAGATGTTATTATTTAAGCATATCTTACCCTTAAACAAATCTGAACTCACCCTCTTCCAGCTTAAAAGAGATATAAAAAAAAAATAATAATTTAACCATTCCAACTTTGCACTTACAAATACATATGTATATTTGTATGTATGTATGTATGTATACGTTTTTCTGTTTCACGATAACCGAGTAACAGCAACTGTAGCACATGTAAATTTAAAAGCGTTTTCAGCGGCCGTAAATCTGAACGTACGTCATTCTGTCGGGCATAAAAAATATTAAACTACCGAACAAGAGTTATGTTCTTTGATGGCCACCACCTGCGGATGTGTCCGGATAATTAACTGACATCTATAAATGTTGAAAGTTGATTATTTACGATGTAAGAACACTCTTCTTCAGCTTCACGCTGTATCCCGCACGTGGCAGGGTACGCATAGGGAACTTGGGACCCCAGTAGTTCCCAATTTCCCGCCGAATTTGAGGCATTGCGTGTTGAGTGGCGGAATACAACGCCGCGGTCTGCCTTATTAGGTAGTTAATAATTGAAAACATTAAATGTTTCATTTATTTATATTTTTACGTGACAGAGTATGTTTCATATAGAACGCTGCCTGAAAACAACGTTATCTGATGGTAACACATTCGAGGCTGGCTACCGATGAATAAATAACATACCTACATGCAAGTAAAAGATATAGAAAAAAAAATATTTAAGCAAAATTATTTTATTCATCCCTAGCGACCCGCCCGCGGCTTCGCCCGTTTGTATTTCACTATTTTATTTGTAAATAATAATTACTTTGTTGTTCTTATATAATCACTTTTAAGACAATAACAATTTTGTACCCATTATGCAAACTACCTATTTTAAATCCTGAGGCCTGTCGTGGCGCAGCGGCACAAGCCTGTGGATGTAACCGACAGGTTCTGGGTTCGATCCACAGTCGAGGTTATTTTCAATTTAATATTTTCAATTTAAATATTTAATGTTCCATTTCTTCGCTCTGGCAATAAGGCAAAGCGCGGCGTTGAGTGAGTTGACACGACAGACCTCATGCTTTAACGTTAGGTTCCCTTTACTTCCTCTGCTCTATGCTAATGTTCAGGTTAACGATTACAACACCGTTTTCAACTAAGGTACTTTTGTATATCATGCTTCATTCTTATAGTACCAATACTTACTTACTTAACTTCACACTGTATCCCGCACACGGCAGGGTAGGCGGAGGCAACTTGGGAACCTAGTGTTAAGACACTCCGTTCCACTTCCGCTAACCACTTTCCGCCATCTTGAGGCATTGCGTGTTGAGTGGCGGAACTTAACGCCTCGTTTTGTCTTGTACCAGAGCGAAGAAAGGAAAACATTTAATATTTAAATAGAAAATATTAAATGTTGCATTTCAATGGGGAATGAACCCACAACCTGTCGGTTACAGTCACACGCTCGTGCCCGCTGCGCCACGACAGTGCTCTTTAATAAAAATATTTTTTTATATTTTTTTAATGTATATTTAAATCTCTTAGAGACAAGCATCATCCATTAATCAAATAACCAAAACTTTGTAAAGCATGAAAACTAATCGCTTCTCCAAATCTTGATGAGACACGCCATACGTATAGCGGTAGAGGTGGTGGTGGTGGTGGTGGTGGTGACCCACTTGGGGGTGGGACGGGGAAGTTGATTCACAACTGCAGTGACTCACGACCTTCACCTATACAGCGCCGGCAAAGGTTATGTCATGGTTAATCTCCCATCTAACGGTCACTGTGATTTATGGCGAATTCTGACGTACCTACATTAGTCGGGCTGATGTTTTATGGGAACTTTCAAAAAAATATTCTATTTAACATGTTTTTTTTCCCCAGCTACACGCTCACACGGAGTGTCATAACACTAGGTTCCCAGGTTCCCTCTGCCCAAACTGAACATGGCATGAAAGGAACGTAGGGAACTTGGGAACCTAGTGTTAAGACACTCCATAGAATGGAGTATGTTACGTTAATGTGATATAGTATGTAACGTATACTTATATAGTGTACTCTGAAGAATTATGTAGAATTCAATAGTTAATATTGTAATGTTACTTTAATGATATACAAGTCACGTCTACCTTGATCAAGATTGTAGTTTTATTTATTACTAACGACCCGCGGCTTCGCCCGCTTGAATCTCAATTACTCTCTTGTTCAAATAACATTATCACTGTTAAGACAATATCTATACGTTGAAAACTGAAATTTTAACCTTTCTACTCAGCTTCACGCTGTATCCCGCACATGTCAGGGTAGGCAGAGGGAACTTGGGAACCTAGTGTGGTGACACTCCGTTCCACTTCCGTTGCGCTCTTTTCGCCGAAATTGAGACATTGCGCGTTGTGTGGCGTAACTCAACGCCGCAGATATTTAAAGACAATAAGCAAATAAGACATGTTTTACAATGAGATATACACGGACCATCTCATTTTCTATATTTTTTGCTCTGGTAACAAGACAAATTCGAATCCGAGCCTCTTGGAAACCGTCCAAGTGCTCTGACCAACTGATGAGCCATACGTTCCCATCAAGGTACATCGAAATTCTAATACGCTTGTTACTGTAGGTGGATTTTTATAAAGACAAATCCATAGAATTACCGTGAGGCCGTGTGATTCCCGCATAGAATAAGATCACCCTGGTAATGATGATGTCGTAAGAGCCTGGTTAGACGAGACGTTAGAAACAATAGTTGCTAAAATAAAAGATTCCAAGAGGCTCGGGTTCAAATACCGCTTTATACGGAAACTTCAATACGTTTTCCAAACAAGAATTTTTCTAAGTGTAGATCTTTTCACTTTAACTTTAATAAGTAGTAAAACCATACTGTAAATAATTTCCAAAGAGGAAAATCTCATCGATCGAGGAAAACACTTTGGCCGTTAACAAGTTTGGTCGCTACGTGAGATATTGATAGTGGCAGCCAGCGAAAAAAAGGGCTAAGTTATATTCGTTTTTTTTCTTATCGTATACATTATTTTAATTCTACAGGAAATATTTAAAATATTTAAAATTTTCAATTTCAAGATACACGTAGAGGTTTTAGTACTTCACACATTTTTTCGAAAAGTGAGAAACAAAAGTATCTTAATGGAAACAGAGAGTTTTAACGCTAGGTACCCAGGTTCCCTCTGCCTCTATACATACCAAAGAGTATAAAATCTCATCAAATCAAAGTGGTAACTTTTTGGTGATAACCATTGGCGTAGAAATGGGATAACCTGGTTCTGGTAGCCCACACCAGAAAATTTAAAAACAAAAAATTAAGCCTGATAAAGTAAAAAAAACATACTATATTATTATAAAAAGATAAGTACCGGTAAGATCTTTGGTTTTAATATATTATAAGTTTGAGGGCCTGTCGTAGCGCAGTGGCACACGCGTGTGACTGTAACCGACAGGTTATGGGTTCGATCCCCAGTCGAGGAAATGAAATATTTAATATTTTCAATTTAAATATTTATGTTTTCATTTCTTTGCTCTGGTGCAAGGCAAAATGTGACATTGATTTCCGCTCATATGCAGTGTTTTAATTTCGGCGAAAAGTGGGGAAGAGTAATGGAGAGTGAGACTGTCTTAACACAAGGTTCCCAAGTTCCCTCTGCCTACTCTGACATGTGCGGGATACAGCGTGATGCTGAGTATTTATTACCGTCTGTGGCACCGTAGCTCCTAAATGAATGAACCGATTTGAGTGGGGTTTCTTTTATACAGAAGCTTTGTTGATTATGGTTGTTGTTAAGTTTTTTTGAGGTTTTATATAATGTTTGGGGTAGAAAAAGTATATTATACAAGATCATTTGGTTAAAATAAATACATTTAAGAGGTATGAGGTTGGTATATTATATATAAATTAATAAAAGCATACTTAGATCTCTTTTGCTCTAAGCCTTAATTATAGTTTGGTACATAAATGAAATATAAGACAATTATATATATATACATATATATATATATATATATATATATATATATATATATATATATATATATATATATATATATATATATATATATATATATATATATATATATATATATATATATATATATATATATATATATATATATATATATATATATATATATATATTCAGATGGATTATTTTAACACTGATTCACATTTTAACATTGATGTTATATGGTAGAACTTAAGGACACACTTTATCTTCTCACTAAAGACAGGATATGAAAATATTTTAATCCAAATCAAGTTCAATCTAGCCCAATACGATCAAACAAATCTTATTAAACTTTTAATCGTAATTAACATTGGAATAATGTATTTCTTCGACTCAACAAATTATTTCTGTCTTGTTATCAAATTGATTAAATGAAAACAACTCAATACCCTAACTTAGAATCAAATCCACACTTTTAACATACTTATATGCTACAACTTAAAAAAAAATGTAAGGTATTGAAACTACAATGGTGTTAACAATCAGCCGTCATTCCAATATTTAAAGATATGATAACTCTGTATATATTTAAATAATAGAAAAAATTCAATAAATGTGAATTTAATTTCTTATTCAATACTTATTCAACGTTCACTGAATTTTAATAATATGTTTCATATATATTATTACTAAGCAAACGGCAGACACTGGTAATTTCATAGAATTACTTAATTAAATGCTCTTTTTGTGGCAGTTTTAAAATTTATAATTATTTTTGTTAATTAAGTATGTATTTTTAAAAATTATTCTACTAACAAAAGCAAATTTTTCATTGTTGAAGAGAATATTTTAAGTAATTTACTAAGTAAGGTATATATCATTTATATTATAGTGAATTTGTAAAGAGAAATATAAACTATCTTTTATATTGATAACTATTTAGTTTTTAATACAAATATATATTTATAACAAAATACAGATTTCTGATAATCAAGATAGATAACAAAATTGGCGCCGATTTGGTTTTACTAGAAAATTCTTTCACAAAAATGAAAATACAAAAAACGACAAACACACAAAAAAAAAGTATTTAGAAAACTCCATACAAGGCTTAACTGCGAAGTAGACTTGAAAGAAAAGTTACTAATAATTTAAATGGTAAAATATAATTGTATGTACTTACGCAATTTCTATGAGTTCCATCGGGAGTAATTCATGAATCCCACAGTAAATTTAGCCCTTAACGCTGTCCAAAATAGAAAATTCAGCACTGAACACTATTTATTAGGAAACACTGTAAAATATTGCAACGGAGCGTTATTCTAATATCATATACCGTGCACGCGAAAATCTTGGAAAAATCAAACTGATATATACATATATTGGGAATTTGTTATTCGCTTCTATATTATATTATAGGATATTAAAACTATTTATTTGATCACTTATTATATATATTTGGAACACAAATGTCTGATGGGACGCTCATGACCGTGCCTTGTCCTTCTGTGATTATTTCACACAAAATTGCAACCGATTTTAGGATATCACAAAATAAAATGATGTGACTGACATGTATCCCTGACATGCGCAGTCCGGCCATTGCAAAAGTTGTAGCGCCATCTGTTGGTACGAAACTGTTAATACTTGATAGTCGAAATTACGCTTTTGTGTAATTTCGCTATTGAATAATAGATGGCAGTGTCTTATGAGTTGTAAAAATTCAAACTAGATGGCGCTGAGCAAATAATCTTAAAATCATTTTTATTGTTGTATCATATGATTATATTACTTCAATCGCCATCAAAATATCTGTTACAGTTGGTAGTCTTAAATAAACTATTTTTTGGAACGTACAATTAATTTAATCTTGATTCGAGAAAAGGAAATATTCAATATTGTGGCTTTGTGGCAATAGGTTCCCAAGTTCCCTCTGCCTATCCTGCCACGTGCGTTTTTAATTCAATACATACATGATAACGTGCAATTACTAACGTCAAACCAAAGAAGAATGAGAAGCAATACGATATTTATGTTTATAAGTATAGTTACTTTGCTTATGTCAACCTTAAATATTAAATTAGGCAAAACGCGGCGTTGAGTTCCACCTCTCAACACGTAAGGCCTCAAATTCGGCAGAAAGTGGGGAACGGAAGTGGAACGGAGTGTCTTAGCACTAGGTTCCCAAGTTCCCTCTGCCTACTTTGCCATGTGCGGGATTAAACATGAAATCTTCATAAATAATTAATTTTAACTAATGTAAATTATCTGTAAAAATAATTAAATCAAATCATTATTGAATATTCTCAAACTAAATGTTAATAATATAAACGTACATATTTAAATTATGCAACTAACGATTTGTATAAACGGGTTTTAGTATAACTTTTATTGATTAATAGTTATTGCCTTAAATATATATATATGAGAGAGGTCAATGAATGACTTTAAAAGCGTTGAAACAACAAATGATTATAATTATGTATTTTTGGGATGACAAGTCGTGGGTTCGATCCGCGCTCGAGGAAGGAAATCTATACTTATAATAAATCTGTAACTGATCTCTGTCTGTTCATGGAAGATATGTTAAATAACATCTTATATGGCGACGTTTATTTATATAGTAGGGTCAGCAGCATTTTCATTATTATATATTGGCTAATTTCTTTAACTTGTTTATTAATTGGCTGAACTTTTAGTTTTCAATGTATTGATATCGATCTTAAAGTGATAATGTTATTAGAACAAGAAAGTAATTGAGATTAGTAAATAAAATAGTGTATTGAAGCCGGCGAAACAACGGGTTGCCAGTGTTTAATATTTTCGAATTAACTATGTAATGTTTTAATTTTTTTCGCTCTGGTAACAAGACAAATGCACGGCGTTGAGTTCCTCCATTCAACATGTAATGCCTCAAATTCGGTGGACAAAATTCGGAAACAGAAGTGGAACTGAGTGTCTTAACATTAGGTTCCCAAGTTCCCCTCTGCCTACCCTCCATGTGCAGGATACAGCGTGAAGCTGAGTGAGAACACTTATAATATATATTCCTGATGATTGTACCATCCATTGTCAGAACATTTTCATTAATGTGAATCAATTTTGCTAACACACTTACATAATTGATTTTATGGTATATTCAATCCGCTTCTCAAGACGTAGTACCAGAAATTAAGCAATATATAAAGAGCGGAGTGTTTAATCACTAAGTTCTCCTCACTTATCCTGCGATATGCGGGATAAAGCGTGAAGCTAAAAGAAAACAAAAGATTATCTTATAAAATCCATTCTCGGCAATTCTATTAAGTAGGTAACTCTAAAGCGAAGGCGAGATCCTTCTAAGAACGAACAGGTATAACGTGACGCCATCGCATAGCTGAGGTCACTCCGTACAATAAATGCTTCAAACGCGCCTTTCTAGGGTACCGTAGTCGTTTGGCAAAAACGAAACTCTTTTCTTTAGTACTGCATTGTATCGCCCATTTTATTTAGAACGGTAAGACACTCCGTTGTGTGTATTGTGTGTTGAGTGTCAGAACTCAAAGAAATATTTTTCGAGCGAAGAAGCGAGGCTATGAGCTTAATACAGTGTAAAGCTGAAATAAATATTGAAACATGTTATAATGGAACGTTAATTGATTTGTCATGTCTATCGGTCCATCTCTTATCATGGACATTTAACATTTTTACTGTTTTTTAAAGTGTTATTCCATACTTAGGACAGAAAATATTAAACTTAAATTTAAAAACGTAAAAAAATTTGAACGAAGCAGGATTTGAACCCGCGCTTCTTGAAAAATCGTTCAAGCGTTCTGACCAACTAAGCCATTTCTGCCCTAAGTGTGGAATAACACTTTAAAAATAGTAATAATATTAAATAAAATAGTAACGAGTTTTCTTTGGGTAGCAGAAATTTCTAAAAATCGTCCCTACAGAGATGCTAATAACGTTTTAATAATCGTATAAGAATTTCGACTAAGCTTGGTGAGAACGAATGTCTTAGTTGGTCAGAGCGCTTGGACGGTTTTCAAGAGGCGCGGGTTCAAATTCTGCTTCGTTCAAAATGTTTTATACGTTTTTTAAATTTATGTTCAGCATGGACATGTAATTCAAATCAGCGACCATTCCGCGGCTTCGCCCGCATGACTTACAGTACTTTATTTATTTATCTCAATTACTTTTTGTTCTAAAAACGTTATCATTCAAATACAATAACTAACTATACATTGAAAATTAAAAGTTAAGCCAAATTAATAAATTAATTGTAGCAATGTTTTACTACTAATAATAATACTGGGGTAAATAGAATTTAATACTGAGTAGCCATATCTGAAATTAGTGTGAGTACATCTGCTATATGTCAGTGGGTTTTTTTTATATATAACGTCTATGATTCAGATCTCTAAAATGAACTTTTCTTAAGCAGAAAGAGCGTAGCAAAGGGAGAGTAAAGGGGCGGTCCCTGCCTTCGTTATTTTTTTTTACTTTTTTAACAAAAACGTAAGAAAATAAAAAAACTTTGTACAAATAGGTTATTTTAAAGCTAGAGCGATTTTACCTCGGAATATATCTTCGTGAATACTTCCTAGAGTCACATCTGTATCAGAAAATCAATACCCACTTAATATTTTGAAATGAAATATTTAATATTTTTCCGCTCTGGTACAAGTCAAAGCACGGCGTTGAGTTCCGCCATTCAAGACGCAAATTCTTAACTTCAGTGATAAGCGGGGATTAGAACGGAGTGTCTTAACTCTAAGTTTCCAAATTTAGTCTACCTACCCTGCCATGTGCACTTACCAACAGTAAGTTAAAGAAAAGAAAATTATTACAATTGAACCCTTCATAGTTAAATACGACTCGCACTTGGCCGCCTTTTTTTGGTTGAAAATTCAAATTTGACATTTATAGGTAAACAGGTATGACGCTATACGTGCAAAGTGGCATAATCTAGACTTGAATTTATACAATTTATTCAAATGTGTATTTTGTTAGACAATCACAGTTTTGATTTATCCAACTTTATCTGTATACTTATATTAGCGACCTTCGTTCTTGATTGTTTCGCTCACCAACTATTACTAGCTTCGCTCGTGGCGTTAATAAAAAAAAAACTGGTCAAGAGCGAGTCGAAGGGGGCTCTCTGCCAAATTTAAGATTGTATATATTGTTGAGTATATGTAAACTACATATAAAAATTGACAAAGTTATGTGTGCGGGAGTATCCAATAATTTTGTTGAAATTCACTATGATTATAGGGTTGTAATAATTTTATTTGTAATATGAATATATATATATTCCATTTTTCGAAATTTCATTTGTTTATGGGAGGCACTTGTGGCGTAGTGGCATAGCGTGCGACTATAAGCGCGACAGGTTGTCTGTTCTGTTTTAATTTCTTTACTCTGGTCACTAGACTAATCGCGGTGTTAAGTTCCGCGCAAACACTCAACACGCAATAGCCCAAATTCATATTCGTAAAGTGTGCAGGATACAGCGTGAAGCCACAAAACAAAATAAAATAAAACAAAAAAAGCGGGCAGCCAATATGAATGTATGAACAAGCTAATGGCGAGATACAGGGGTCACATTGAAATGTCACAGCAACCTTACTTCGGACTTGAATTAGTCAGAATAGTTCAAAGTACAATATACTGTATAAATATTTATCATTTATTAATATCTAAATTGTCCATTTTTATTTATCGCTTTGTAGCCCCCATATACGAGGTCTGTCGTGCCGCAGGTGCCCAGGAGTGCGACGAGTGTAAACGCGAAAGGTTTTGTGTCCCCATTCGAGGAAAAGAAATATTTAATATATATTTACACTGGTAAGATGGCAAAGCGCAGTGTTTAGTTCCTCAACCTCACCAGCCTCAACGTCAACACCCAATGCTTCAAATTCGGCAGAAAATAGAGAACAGAAAAGTCTTTTAACACTAGGTGTGGTTTTTCTCTGCCTACCCTGCCATTTGTTTGATAAAGTTTACAGCTAAAGAGAACGAACTGATCTGTATATAGCTCGATAAGTCGAGGGGACATAGTGTTAAGACACTCCGTTCTATAAATATCGCTAAATTTTTGGAGACATATGTGTGTTGAGTGGTGGAACTCAACATAGTGCTTTATCTCATTACCAGAGCGAAGAAATTAATATAACTTCGGATTAGAGAGTGAACTAATTATTAGCAGAGACCAAACTCTTTTAAAACCAATATGCATATTATTTACATACATATATGTGTCTGGTCTGTAAAAAACACTTTTTGTACATAACAGGTTTTTTCTTGTCTTGACGTGTCGATAATGATATTAGAAATGAAATCAGAATGATCGAGATACGATTAGTTTTTGTAGTTAGCTACCAACCTTAACAGTATCACGCTGTATCCCGCATATGGCCGGGTGGGCTGAGGGAACTTGGGAACCTAATGTCAATACACTCCGTTTCACCTCTGTTCCCCACTATCCGCAGAATTGAGAACTAAACGCCACGCTTTGCCTTGTTAATAGAGCGAAGAAATGAAATTATTAAATATTTAATTTGAAAAATATTAAACGGTTCATTTCCTCGAGTGGGGATCGCTTCGATAGGCCTGAAAGTTCTCAAGTTCTTTCTCGCGGCTTCTGCCGCATCAGCTTCTGATCTATTCCCAATGAATTAGCGTTTTTGAAGCCAAATTATGGACTCACGAGTATTTAGGGGTGCTGAACTGGGAATAGACAATTATTTAGTCGTAGCTAGAATACGAAGTCTGTTGGCAAGTTGGTGCAGCCAAGATCAATGCATGAGAGATGCGAAAAGCTGCTCTGTGAGAGGTCCAAGGAGGGTTTAGATCTGGAACAGAGTGTATAATCAGATCTTTTTTCTCCGCATACACACTCAAAAAAAAAAAATAGATTGTAAATGAATAATTTTCTGGGCTTTTGTTAACTTAAAAAAGGCGTTTGACAATGGGAAACACTGCCCTGGTACAATATGAGCGGAACTTTGCGACAGACTGTGAATCTGGTGTTAAACAAGATCCTACCATGTCAGCTTGGATGTTCAATTTGTATTTGAGAGAGTGAAACAAAGTGAGAGAGAAGTGAAAGTAGGCGACATAAATATAAATTACTTGCTGTACGCAGTGGTGACTTGATGCAGTTTTTATAGCTTTGACTCTGATAGAGTAACGGTGCCTTAGTTGCATTGAGAAGGCGACAAAACATCAGCACGGCTGAACTTTTGGTCATATACAATGTAGTATTTGTACTGACGTTGTTATACGGCAGCGAAACGTGGTGTTACAGAAAAAATGTGTAAGAAAAATCAATACTGTGGAGATCCTATTGCCTTTGTAGAATATACCAAGTCAGTTTAACTAGTCACATACCAAACGATATACAAAATCGTTAGTAATAGCGTGGACGACACGGTGAGAAAAACGAGCTCAGGTAGTAAAACAATAAAAACTATGAAGAAAAAGTGAGTGGTAAGAGAAAGAAGTGGAGATCTCGGTGAACTTTTACACAGTACCTACGATACTGGATGAAGGTCAAGTAAAATGAGGAACCCCGGAGGGGATGTACGAAGAAGTTGATGGGATTGGATAAGGCAAAAAAGGTATGTCGAGACCGTAGTGTTTGGCATTCTGTTCTCTCTGGCTACCTCTCTAGGGATACAGCGTGAAGCTAAGCCTTAATATATTTTTTATCAACAAAAAGAAATTATTTCTCTACGACTTCATTATATTATTACGTTTCTTTGAAATTAATCTGTGACTTGAGATTGTACTTGCCTTGGTATCGTTTTTCTATATTTGAAACGACTCGGACTCTTGGACTTGGACACTTTTATCGTTGCTGTCGCTAATGACGCTCAAATTGTAAAAAAAATTGAAGATTAATTCTAAATGCTGATGTAGATAATATTTACAATGACATATTAATAATTATATATTTTTTAACTAAGCAATCCTTGAATGATTCAATTTGAGGACTCCTAACGGGACAAATGTCCCATTTTTAATTTTTTTAATAAAAGGTGGTTCTAGTAGGTACCGGAAGTTCTTAAATATATGAAATGTAAATCCCAATAGTGATTACTAAATGCTGACAGTATGTCTGAATACTCTTTTTAGTTTGAATTTTAATAAAAACATGAAAATCGGACGTATTGTTCGTTTGTTCCACTAAGATATATCTAGATTTAGATAGCTCGTTGCGAAAGGCATATTTTTACTTATCCAATGAAATCTCGTCTTCCGAATGTGAAACCAAAACTCTCTTCATCTTATTTCGATACGAAAACATTTTTTATCATTCAATTTTAAAAGTTATATCCTCACTAATGTAATTTTTTTACACTTTCTTGATATTATTAAAAAAAAAACACTTTATTCCATAGTAGTACATTTTGTCAAACAATAACAACGAAATGACGGCTAGCATTTATGTAGCTAGTGAACTAAACCACAATAAATGAATCTTTTTTTTTTTTTTCAGCTT
The DNA here is from genome assembly GCA_019049475.1 of Eueides isabella. Classification (NCBI taxonomy): domain Eukaryota; kingdom Metazoa; phylum Arthropoda; class Insecta; order Lepidoptera; family Nymphalidae; genus Eueides; species Eueides isabella. The sequence goes on along the minus strand of CM032410.1, from coordinate 705,173 downwards.
CACGCTGTATCCCGCACTAGACAGGGTAGGCAGAGGGAACGGAAGTGAAACCTAGTGTTATGACACTCCGTTCCACTTCCGTTCCCCACTTTCCGCCGAATTTGAGGCATTGCGTGTTGAGTGGCGGAAATCAACGCCGCGCTTTGCCTTATTACCAGAGCGAAGAGATGAAACATTAAATAATATTTTAAATTGAAAATATTAAATATTTCATTTCCTCGACTGAGGATCGAACCCAGAACCTGTCGGTTACAGTCACACTCTTGTGCCGCTGCGCCACGGCAGGCCTCATAAATTAAATGAATCTGATGGAATCAAAATCAATGTGGTTTTAGAATATGGATACTTAGTACTGTGTATTTTGCATATTGTGTGTTAAGTGGCAGAACCCAACGACGCGCTTTGCTTTGTTACCCGAGCGAAGAAATTGAAACATTAAATATTTAATTAGACAGACCTCGATACCCAAATATATCCATAGCCATTACCCATAAATATATTATCCAAGGCCTTTTTTTGTTTAAATCAGAGAAATATACAAAATTCGTGTAAATATTTTACCTTCATAAGATTAGTAAAGATATTAGAAATATTCTGATATGAATTAATCCACTTCCATAATTATAACTCATCAACAGGAACTGGGTTCCCAGGTTCCGTCTGCATACTCTATCAATTACGGGATACAATGTAAGGTAAAGAAAAGAAAAAAAAGAGTTCGATACAATTAGAGTTAACGGTAGATAATAATATGGAGAACGGAGTGTCTTAACACTAGAAAGAACTTTGCCAACTTTACTAAATAAGAGAGCGTAAATAAAACGATAAAACTGTAAACTATTTTTATCTATCTAAGATTACGTAAAATCCAAAAAGTCCTTGTTGCATAGAAGAGGTCAGCAACAACAGAGGTGGGTCGCTAGTTCGATATTGCTCAATGCTGGTGTGTAACGTCTTGAAGGCTACTTCGCGTCCGTTACACGAGAGGCGTCTATGACATCATGACCAACGGTTATAGAGATTGTAGCCTAGGAGCTACTGCTGATAATCTATTTATTTTTTTTCTTTTTTTTCTTTTTCTTTTTTTTTTCAGCTTCACGCTGTATCCCGCACTAGGCAGGGTAGGCAGAGGGAACGGAAGTGAAACCTAGTGTTATGACACTCCGTTCCACTTCCGTTCCCCACTTTCCGCCGAATTTGAGGCATTGCGTGTTGAGTGGCGGATCTCAACGCCGCGCTTTGCCTCATTACCACAGCGAAGAAATGAAACATTAAATATTTAAATTAAAATATTAAATATTTCATTTCGACTGGGGATCGAACCCAGAACCTGTCGGTTACAGTCACACTCTTGTGCCGCTGCGCCACGACAGGCCTCAATCTAATTTGAATTGACGAATCTGTAAATTAAGCGCAATTCGACAAGAAGTACATGGAATTAATCCTATCCTAGATAGATATTTTCTGCATTTAGAAAAGATTTACTAAATGCAGAAGAAACGTAAAGATAAAAAAGTATAGGAAGTGATGGCAGGAAGCAATCAGACTTACCAAGTCTGCATATGATCAGTCTCATTGTTCTGCGTGGTAAGTGTGAATTCGATTTTGTTTTATTTTCGATTAAAAAATCTAATAAATATAAGTAGGTTAATAAAAAGATATATTTTTCAGAAAACAGTCTCTGAACTGTGAAGTTTATTTATTTATTTATTAAGGAAGGCATACAGTTTTACAAGTACTTAAATGAAAACCAAATTTACATTCAAGTAACCAATGAAGTCTTCACATAAAATAGTACAAAAAAAATAGCTAGATGTACAGTTAATCAAAAAGAAATCAAAATAAAACAGAAGAAAATCATTCAGAAACAGCTTCCATGACAAGTGATTTGAACTTATTAAAATTTATAGTAAACATGTCAATATCGCCAAACGCATTATCATGAGAGCTGCAAGCACGATAAATAAAAACATTTCCACCATATTTAGTTCTTGTAATAGGTACATACAATTGTGATTTATTACGGGTTTGTTGTAAAAATATAGCTATTTTTGAAAGAACCATTCATCTAAAATAAATAATTATTTAATCGACGTGACTAGAGATACGCTAGCTCCTAGGCTATACGACATCCGGGTGTATCATACATAATGTATGAAGTCAGCTGATGCTATGCGCCAACACATTCTCACATAGACTATACATAAAATCTGTGTAGAAAAATTATTATTACACGTTTTAACGGCATATTAAGTATTAATTGAGCTAAGAGAAATAATAAAATAGCAACCGTAAATATGTATATTATAGTTTACTTTACTTTGTAATACTAAGATGGGCGATTTAAGAAATATTATGCAAGTCTGTCCTGTAGTAATTTGCATGCCTCAATAGAAATGTGACGATATAAATATAAATAAAATATGTATATAATTGGCTGTTTATTCGCGCTCTAGCAGACGAAACGCGGCGTAGAGTTCCGCATATCAGGACGTAATATTTTGAAACTCATACGAAATTGGCGCAGTTGCTTAAGTCGAGCTCCCCCTGCCTAACCTTTTATGCTCTGGAGGTAGCGAGAAGTTTTTTTGGCATTTTTTAAGTATTTTCATAAATATTATATATATGTGGCCAGTCGTGACGTCGTGAAGATGTGACAGGTTGATAGTTCGATTTCCGTTTGAGAAAATAAAATAAAGTTGTTTTTTTTTTAAATATATAATTATGAGTTTCTAAATATGAGAAAAACGCATTTTTCACCACAGCAGAGTAGCAGGGGTAGCTACGACGTTTCTGGTCTCAAATGAGTGGGGAATTGAGAGTTTCACACTGTATACTGCGTATAGCATGATGTGCAGGATTTCAGAAAATATTCCTATAAGAGATCATAAGAGATGGAAATCCAGTCCGCTACAAAATATTTTAATTATCACCGTATTGAAATACATATACGGTATACCCATAGCGGCGGCCATATTTCAATATTTTACTCTTTTTAAAATTGTTAAAATGTTTGTTGGCAAATACAGATAATATATTAGTAGAGGTTCTGTATGCATGTAGCAACACCATATATATATATATATATATATATATATATATATATATATATATATATATATATATATATATATATATATATATATATATATATATATATATATCAAATGGGAATAGAACTCACAACGTACCTACGCTATTGCCACTGCGCCACGGCTGACCCCGTTTTTGAACAACATACGTGTAATTATATTAATAATTCTGTAAATTCAAATTTCAAATAATAAAAATAATATAAAATGATCGCACTAAGCATATTTCCACGGATCCCCGACGTTCCCCGACGACGCCCGACACGTTGGTATTCGACCTCATCCGGCGACGGCCAATTTGAATATGCCATCCGCAAAACATATTTTATAACATAAAATTATTACTAAATAGTTAATAAAAAACATTAATAAACGCCACTCAACACGCAATGCCTCAAATTCGCCGGAAAGTGGTTAACAGAAGTGGAACGGTGTGTCTTAACACTAGGTTCCCGGGTTCCCTCTGCCTACTTTGCGGGATACAGCGTGAAGCTAAAATATTAATTATTTAATTTTTCTTTATTTTTGAGTTCACACAGTATTGTGCAATAAGCAGGTAATAAACGGAGCCTAGTGTTAAAACACTCCGTTCTCTTCTTTATGCATAATTTTCTCTCAATTAAATTATTTCCTTCTTAATCTGCGCGGGCGAGGAAATGAAAATAACTTCTTTGCTCAAATGGGTCTCGAACTCTTAACCATTATGTTTGAAGTCAGATATTTTGTACCGCTCCACGAGGGACATGTCATATGTAGTAATATTTAATATAATTTATTGTATATATGCGATATTATCAAATTTGTATCTAAAACATTATGTCATAAATGACATACACATAAAACTATTTAATTTAATATGTTAAACAACAAAGTATTTCGCCGTTTAAGAACCATATGAACGTATTTACAATTTTGCCAATGTTGAGAAAACACAATTGACTAACAGAAATGCACACTTTCTTCTTTCAATCGTTTATTATGTCGGAAATATAAAATAAATTGATGGTCTAATTCGTTTGTTCAAAAGTATAGCCATCCTGTTTTATATATCACATGTATATGTCACAGTCACTTTGCACGAGAACGACGGAGCGGGCAAAGTAAGTAGTGACAAAATTCAGAGAAAAATTTTATGATTAAAAGAGATTGATATTTATTTGAAAACTGTCCGCCTAAACAGCTCGGCAGACCCTTAACAAATAACGGTCGGCAAACGCAACATTGTATCCAATACTGACAAAATTTACTAAGATTTATCTATCGTGTCCTGGCTGTCCACAGCGAGAGTATTCCCAGAAGGTATTGTTTATGAAGAAAAGTGTATTCGTTTGCTGTCAACAAATGCTGAAAAAAAGTTATCATTCATCTTAAATTACCTTTGACAGGTTTTAAGTACTTAAATATGAATTTATAAATGAAAATGAACCATTTGTAATTTAAATAATATATGTTTTTCAATAATACCATATATATATATATATATATATATATATATATATATATATATATATATATATATATATATATATATATATATATATATATATATATATATATATATATATATATATATATATATATATATATATATATATATATATATATATATATATATATATATATATATATATATATATATATATATATATATATATATATATATATATATATATATATATATATATATATATATATGTGTGTGTGTGACAAACTGCCATCATAATTCCAATTGTTGCTCAATAATCCAATCAACGTTACAACATCTTAAAAACGTTCTCACCAGTATTTGTCAATGTAACTTTTTAATAGTTCCAAATACCAACACCCACGGACAGAGCCTAGATCCGAGCCCACGCTGAATGACCTAGACTGACGAGTCACCTTTGGATGTTACCTGGTTGAGACCAGTCTAATATTAACTTGTAAATGTGTGCCGCTTTTGGTACAACTTTGTATGGATATTGGCTAATAATTGAATATTTCTATTTAAATTGCTGTAATTTAATATAGATTTTATATGTTTCTTGATATTTTGTTTTATTTATTTATTTTAGCTTAACGTTTTCCGATCGGAGTGGTCAGGGGGAACTTGGGAACTTAGTGCTACGATACTCCCTTTCCTTTCACATTGACAAAGCATTACATGGTAATTCGCGGAACTGTACGCCACGGATTATTTTATCATTATTTATTATATACTTTGCTTTATTGATCCGCTACTATTGTTCGTGGGGGTGTAATATAGCGTATGGCCATCCTCGTAAACTATTCAACACAAAAAGATTTTTTCAATTCGAACTAGCCAACTAGCTTGTCGTGGCGCAGCGGCACAAGCGTGTGACTGTAATCGACAGGTTGTGGGTTCGATCCCCACTCGAGGAAATGCCACATATAATGTTTTCAATTTAAAATATTTAATGTTTTCATTTCTTCGTTCTGGTACAAGACAAAACGCGGCGTTGAGTTTCGCCGCTCAACACGCGATGCCTCAAATTCGGCGGAAAGTGCGGTCCCCAAGTTACCTCTACCTACCCTGCCATGTGCGGGATACAGTGTGAAGCTGAGTAGCTATCGGGGTAGGCAAACGCTGCGGTCTGGGCATACCTCTTTTGCCTTATCCACTCTAATCAACCATTTCATACACTCCCTCCGGTATAGATATTAGATATCATATTTCAACTTTATGGTCGCATAGTTCGCACTTGACCACCTTGTGTTTCACTCAAAAGAAAATACTTGAAAAAATCATTTATTTGGTATTTTAACTTTCCAAAAGTGGAAATCGAACCAACAACCGTCTAGTCTTTAGCCACTGGACCATTATGGCCTTATATTATATTAATTTATGATTATTTTTAATCTACATGTTAATGCAATCAGCATAACGTGCAGATCTCGTGTTATTGAACAACTGCGTGACTTACGGAGCCTTGTTCCGTTGCCGCTCACGGAAAAAGTTAAAAATACAAAATGGCGTCTAGAAATTGCTTACAGTTAGATAAATAATTAATAAAAATATAACAATTTAAATTATTATTCGTGACGCAGGGGCACAAGCGTGCTGTAAACGCGCACGGGTCTGCTTTCAATTCGTACTCGAGGAAATTAAACATTTAATATATATAATTAATATAACATTTAAAATTACTGAGTGAAGTCATATTCCATTAAACATTACTTTTGTATATATGGATAAGACACGGCAAACGAGCGAACGGGTCACCTGATGGTAAGCGATCACCGCCGCCCACGGCTTCATGTAGCACCAGAGGAGCTACAGGAGCGTTGCCGGTCTATAAGGTGTATGGGCACCGGGGCCCGGCATTACCCAATGCGAAACGCAGTGGCCAAATCCACTACTTAACGCCAGTTTTAAATGCCGGGGGTGGTAATGACCATAACAAATGCCCATGCGTGTTGCCATTGCTGACAGCGTGACTCTCCCACACGTACTTTAGTCGCCTCTTACGACACCATCAGTAACAGGGTGATCCTACACTAAGACGGAATCACACGGAACCTGTGATGTGTACTTACGGTGTTTGTGTACATTGACCTGGGGCACTTAGAAGATGTCATATGTCATATACAACTATTAATTGTCTTGAGGCCTGTCGTGGCGCTGTGGCACAAGAGTGTGACTGTAACCGACAGGTTCTGGGTTCGATCCCCAGTCGAGGAAATGAAATATTTAATATTTTCAATTGAAATATTTAATGTTTCATTTTCTTCGCTCTGGTAATAAGGCAAAGCGCGGCGTTGAGTTCCGCCACTCAACACGCAATGCCTCAAATTCGGTGGAAAGTGGGGAACGGAAGTGGAACGGAGTGTCTTGACACTAGGTTCCCGGGTTCCCTCTGCCTACCCTGCCTCGTGCGGGATACAGCGTGAAGCTGAGAGTGAGAGAGACAACTATTAGTTGTCTACCGTACGTTCTGCTTCGTGTAACTTCGATAAAACGTGACATAGGCAAAGTGATTTGCGCTCAATTGACACGCTTTGGATACCATAAATTGAGAACAGAACAAAGATTTCACTTTGAAAGTTCTACATGTTGTAGAGATATTTAGACTACTCACTCACTCCAGCTTCACGCTGTATCCGCACAGGGTAGGCAGAGTGAACTTGAGAACTTTGGTTGACCTTCGAAAACTCAGTATTTACTGGATAATGAAGGACGGCATGAGGACCCCCGGGCATGTATGAAGAGGTTGACGAGGTGAAGAGGTATGTTCTCCGTTCTCTCCGGCTATCGGCTGGGATACAGTGTGAAGTGAAGTAATTAACTATAATAATAATTATGTCACTATATAATAATAGTTTTTACCTCACAAATTATCATTATTAAATATTAATTTATTTTTAAAACAACACTTTTTGTAAGACTTACTTTATTGAATGTTCAAGCTTCTTTGTATATAATAAAATTCTGGTGTAAAGTAGAGAACGGAGAGTCAAACCGAATAGCCAACAGAGTGTTACATCTTACATACATATTTTTACCATGGTGATGAAATAAAATTGAAATCGCCATGTTGAAATCGAATCCATCATAATTTGACTTTCCGTAATTGACCACAACTCTCAGAGTTTCGGCGGAACTCAACGCCATATTTTGGCAGTTGGTGTAGAGTTCTTTCATTATTACGAGATACAAACTAGAAATCATTTTAAAATCTTAAGTTTAACGAATGGCAGAAGGCAAATCTTGACATCATTGTCTATTACGACATCGAGTAGAATCCAGTTAATTGCGTTAACAAGGACGCCAATTTATAATTAATAGACTAAACATGGCGTCGCAATTAATGGTAATAAGATATTAATTATCCCTTTTTTTGCATTTATTGCTGTTGTAGATAATATATATTTAATTATTTTATAATTATTATTTTAGTCTTACGGTGTGGCGGAAATCAACGCCGCGCTTTACCTTTTTATTAAAAAGACTTTATATTTTATATAAAATATTTCATTAAACAAACTTCTTCGATGGAGAATTGAATCCACAACATGTCGTTTACAGTCACACGCTTGTGCCGCTGTGTCACGACAGGCCTCGTGTTAATTATTGTATAATTATTTATTATAACATATTGATACCAGCGTGGCATAGTTATCAAATAAAACGATGGATTTTGCTTATTAAAGCAAGCAATACGATGAAAATAAAAAAATATCTAATTAAAAAAAAACCAACCCGAATGTCGAATTTAAAAAAATCAACGCGAATTTTTAAAAATCTATGCAAGTCGATTGTGTTGTCGAAAAAAATAAAAATACATTTGTTTTTATTAAAACTAATTTTAAATGAAATTTAAATTAAAATAATTGCCCTGTGTAACGGGTACGTTTATACGAGTAGTACATAATTAAACCTTCTTTACAATATATACTTATTATTGCGCGATCTCTTCACAATGTGAAAAAATGTTTAAAGAATACAAAAAAAGCTTAACAATTTGCAAGTATTCTATGGCTTGAGTTAACTAACTACACAACGCGAATGGCAAGACATACAGAGAAAAGTAAACAACCTAGCAATACGATGAATATTGAATTTTTAATTTCAGCTTGTAATGAATATTTGGCATACTATAGCTATGCGATCTAGATGTCAATTTGCCAAGACCTCTCAGAATTGCCAAAACACCCAAACTTCAGATGCTAGATATTAAATGGCGAACTTTGGCAGGGCGGAGAAGAGAAAGAAAATCATTCCCTGATTATTGCTGTAATCTACTCTTACACTATCCACTTGCTGTAATCTAACAAACTCTGTAAGGGAAGTTAAAAATATAGTCATTGATGCTGTGTTTTTGCCATATATTTTGTGAACTAAGTGAAGTACTCGTTGACTTAGACGATAGCAAAATTAGTTTTCTTTTAAATATTTCTATTGGTGTACGTTTGCAAATTCGTACGTGAAAGTTCAACATTAATCATTGTTAATATTAAAGTAGTATTTCGTTAAGTATAACAAAATATTTTTAAACAGCGATTTCAAATTACATTTAAAAAATGCTAAATCTACATTTTTTTTAATTTTATATTAAAAATGAAATCCATATATATATATATATATATATATATATATATATATATATATATATATATATATATATATATATATATATATATATATATATATATATATATATATAAAAAATTCATCTAATAATATCTATAAAATATGTTCTTAGATACAGACAGGCAAAAATTAAGATATTGCGTTTTTTATAATAATAAATAACGTTTATTTATCTTCCTATAAAAGAAACAAAAAAGAAACATATTTTAAATAAAGTACGTACTATACATACATACAAGCACAGACACGCGGACATTAAAATAAAAAGTTGTATTTCCACATCAGTAACAAAACCAAACTACTTATTTATTAAACATAGTTGATAACATGAAATAAAATTATAATTTTGCTATGAATATAATTATTTCTACATAATACATATAAATATAGCCAATTATATGTATACTCTGTGCGGGTCGGTGTTGCCATATTATTTGCATTTGACATTTGTCGAGTGTCGCGCGCGCTGACCTTGAACAATGACATTTCGGAGAAGGGAAATGGAGTTCCTTCGATATACAATAAAAACCAAAATACCTACAGAATTATTACAATATAAATAGAATAAAAATAAAAAAAAGACATCCTTGTCGCTATCTTTATTTTTATTATTTATGATCAATGATAAAGCAAACACACTAAAGATATCTTTTAAACTAGCAGCTGCCCGTTGCTTCAACCGCTTGAATGACAAGTTATTTAATTTATTAATGTTAACTACTTTCTTGTTCTAATAACATTGTCACTTTCAAGTCAATATCTACCTACACATTTAAAACTAAAATATCAGCTAAATGTATAAACATTTTGTTGCACTTTTGTCGAACTAAATATTATAAATTAACATAACTTTTTGTGTCCGATTTTTATATGTTATATTTAACAAACGCAAGATTGTAAAAATATAATAGTGAAAACTGCATTTAAATCTGGACAGCCGTTTTTGAGACACAGACAAACAGACAAAAATAAAAAAAACTATACAATTTAAATTGATTGAATATAACGATTACGATTTTTTTAATAAAAGTCACAGTGCACAGACAGTATTTATAATTCATATAGATGTTAACTTATACTTACAAGATAAATATACTTTTATGTATTTTTAATGGACGCTAGGTCGCTAATAAAAAAAATGATCAACATGCCATTTGAAAAAAACAAATCTTTGAATGTATTACACAAAAACTATGATCTTATTTTGAAACAAAGTTTCGTAATAAAAGTTCGCTTCATTAAATAAAACCTTGATAGTTGTATCATGATCGCTTAATTTCGTATTAATTATAATTTAAATAAGCAAGAATCATCTTAGTCTATAAAATATTTTTTAAACATTTTTAAAACAATGTACTTAAAATAACGATAAAAAATTAACGTAGAAACGTAAATAAGAATACGTTCCAAATAAGTGAATTTCTTTCCTGTGGATTAAAACTTTAAAAATAAATAAATATATTTAACAATATATCAAATATATATGGATTCACCGTCAAAATACGGAACCTCCACAGAGAATACATCACTAAGCATTCCATACGCTCCGAGATCGCAATTTTTTTCTTTTTTAATATTATTTTTAAATCCGGCAACGGCTCTCTAACGTCGCATCGCGATACGCGGCGCCATCGCACAATTAACATTATTCAACCAGTTTTATAATTTTAATCAATTCACAGTGATTTGGAGGACGTATTGGTTTGAAAAATCTTCTACGTAGCTAAAACTCAGTTATGATTGTGATACAGTGTGTACGCCACGTGTGTTGCCGATTTTATGTTCTTTTTTTTTTAAATTGTGCATCCGAACTGAGGTACGAAATATTTTGATTTTATCTGTATTATATTCCCGCCATTTTCTTTCTTTCAATTTTATGTTGTTATTTTATTTTAATATTAATGTATTTCTTGATTTTTTTAATATGGTATATTTTAACGTGTGATGTGAAACCTTGCTAATTGATGCATAATTTTTTAGTAAATAATTTGTGAAAATTTAACATAATCTACATATTTACGATAATCATTTCGATAAATATAAATATTTTTAACAAATCATCTTATACGTAAGTACCTAAGTAATTAAATATTCATATAAATATTATTCACCTTTTGAACTATTGCATAATATTTCAAATTTAATTCATTAAGAAATACCTTTTTAGTATTAACGACGAATAATACAAAATATCTAAACTCATAAATACCTATAATGTAAAGTAAAGCGAAAAACGGAGTGACTTGACACTCGATTCTCTCATCCTTCCATATAATAAAGTATTATTCCTCCTTCTTATTTCTACAATATAGAATATTTATGAATGTGAACTGTAAAATTGTAGAAAATCAGCATTTATATTAACTAGACACAAACGGGTTGTATCTTTGGACCAGTTATTCAACTTTGCACAGCTATAATAGTTTCTTGCGAGCAGTCATTTAAAATATATAAGTTTTTTTTTACTTTGGAATATATTTAACGTCGGCTAACGCAACGTTTGTGTGTTCTATTTCCATTAACTCCATTACTTTAATACAATTGTTATGATAAGAAGATAAGACGCGGGGTTTAGTTTCGCCATGGCATAAGTAATTCAATAATTGGAGGGAAATTAGGGGATATATTATCCTGGCACTGTATTCCCTCTGCCTACACTGTTATGCGGGATACAGCGTGAAGCACAAACAGTGTTCCAACAAAATTAGTAGCAAAAACAGATCAATTATTTTATAGAGCGATTAAAGGCAAAACGCGGCGTTGAGTTCCGCCACTCAACGCGCAATGCCTCAAATTCGGCAGAAAGTGGGGAACGGAAGTGGAACGGAGTGTCTTTTAACTGGGTTCCCAAGTTCCCTCTGCCTACACTGCCATGTGCGGGATAAGGCGTGATGCTGATTAGAGACGGCTAAAAAATGTTTTAAAAATTCTAACAGGTCTAAATTAGTTAAATGTTATAAATATTCAAATAAAATTATTTTAATCAGATTGATTGCGTATATGCAGTATTATACAATTTTGGGAACCCGAGGTTCCAAATACTGCAGTAGTCCATAGTAACGGGTAGACTGAGGTTTCTGAGACTGACTGACTGACTGACTACTTTGTGTTAAAAATATATAAGTGACACTATACATGGCATGGTCTTGAGGTTTTTTCTACTTGGAGAGAAATTGTATTTTTAAATATCCAAAATATCCAAAATGAGTAAAAAGTGAAGAAATAATATTCTCTGATACTATATTAAAAGAAAAATTCGAAAAAAAAAGCGTACGACCAAGGTGTCTTTTGTGTAATAGATATATATAATAATACACATGTATACAAAAAAAACTGATGATGATTTACCGAAAAATGACGCTGATGATGAATATGATGACTCGTCACGCTATTTCTTGCGATTATTTAAACTAGTCATGTTGTAGAGAACCGTAACCGTAACCGATGATCAGTTTCAGATAATTTTAGTAAGTAAAATTGATTTAAAAAAAACTTTAAAATTGTCCGAAACCAACGAATAATTCAAAATAATTTTTATCCCACCTAAGTATTGCCTATAGGTTGTCGGAACCTAACGCCACGCTCTGTCTTGGTATCACAGTGATAACAAAACAAAGCCCAAACCATACAAAGTATCTAAATAACTTTGTTTCAACGTCACCATTTAATTGATTTATCGATTTTATTAATGCACCAAATCGATATGCTAGAATAGCCAGTCACGACCTAGTAGTATGTAAAAGTACCGGTTTTTTTCCCGTTCTAAATACCTAGGATTGCTCGCACATCTTATTGGCATTTTTTATTTATTTTTTATATAATAGATAATATATATAGATATATATATTTATCTATAATATATATATATATAATAGATGATATAGATATATATATATAGAGATATATATAGATATAATATGAGGATAATAATATATAATATAATATAAATCGATATTGCCTAGAAAACGCCAGTCACGTCCACTAGTAGTTATGTAAATTCGGGTTTTCAACGTTCTTAAATACCATAGGTATGTGCTAACACGTTTTAGGGATTTGGTTGTTACTTGATATATATATAGATATATAGTATATTATATTAATATATAGTATAATATATCATATATATATTATACATATAATATATAATAGATATATATATATATTATACAGATATATAGTATATATATTATATATATATATATAGATATATATAATATATATAATATATATATATACATATATATTATAATATATATTTAATATTATATATATATATATATATCTACATATATATATATCTATCATATCTATATATATAAATATAAATATATATATGATATAATTACTAATATATATGTATATGTATATATATATATATATGTAGATATAACTATATAATAAGGTATAGAGTATATATATATAATAATAATATATATCTATATAAATATATTAATATTATATTTATAGAATTACTCATATAGATATATATATATATATATTAAATATATATATTATATATATATTATATTATATATACATATATATATATATAAATACATAATATATATATATAACCAAATTTTTATTTTTTAATAATTAAACATATATGTATATATATATCTATAATATTATATATAATATATATATATATACTATAATATAGATATCTATATATATATATATATCATTATATATTATTATATTAAAATAATATATATAATATATTATATATTATTAGTATATATATATCTATTAAATATATATATATTATTAATTTGTTCATTTTTTCTACTTTCCTTTTTTATTAGTTTTATGGAACATAACAGGACGAGCAGAGGAAACATAATTTATAATATGAGGATATATAACTTTGAGTGTGGGAGGTACTTTAACCCCAATAATTGTTGTTCCTTGTTACCAAGGCTGAAATTAAAATAGTTCATAATCCATGTGGGAACAAACAAACGTTTATTGCATTTAAACATTCCTATGGGCCTGTCCTACGGATCACTATACGATTATTCTAGCAGAATTTCTAAGTCAAATTATAAATAAACCAATATATAAAAATTAAAGTCAAAGCGTAGATATGATAATTATTCTATTTTGTAACTAGAGCTCCACACAAAATCATTGGTCTAGTGATAGTATTGCATCATGAGTAGTAGGTTGAGTTACTGACTGTTATTCTCTGTAAGAAATTGTTATTTTTTTTAATATTAACTAAACACGAAATAGCGACCCTAAGTAAAGTAGTAAATTTAAATATTTCAAGTTCCATAGTTAATTTTAAATTTAGTAACAGATTACAACTTCTTCTGGATGATTATTACAAATTGAAGCATGACAAATTTTTATTGTAAAAAATTTGGCACGGCTCACGGCAGAGAATTGTCCAAAATTCCTTTCTACCATTTATCATCCCATCTAATGTTTCAAAAATCGTATATTATATAAAAATAGGGTCGAATGATTTAAAATTTTAACTCTTAGAAGTAAAAAACCAAAGTATATATAGAATTTTTCTAATTCTACGTTACGTAACAGACGAATCCGCGAGCGGAAACGCATGTAAAAAATTTAATGTTAAATTCCTAAAAAGTTAACCAAATAACAACGAAGGCAAAAAAATACACAGCTTTGCAATAGACTTTTTTAAAAAAAAATGTAACATAATTAATTTATGTTCAATGCACGTACTCTACTTTCAAACGCAACAGATTTTGATAGGGTTTACACTAATAGATAGAAAGATTCAAAAGGGACGAATGATATCTATTACTTTAATAGTCTATCTGGGAGCACAAGCGTTTGACTATAAACGAGACAGGTTGTCTCCACTAAAGAAAATAAAACATTTAATAATTTAATATAAATATTTAATTATCCCTTTCTTTCCTCTCATAAAAAGGCAAAGCGCAGCGTTGAATTCCGCCACTCAACTCACAAAGCATTCTGCGTAAAATGGCGAACGGAACGGAGTGTCTCAATACTTCCCAAGTTCCCTCTGCCTACCCTGCCATGTGCGTGATACAGCGTGAAGCTGACTTTAGTATTGAAATGTATATAAATCTAAGCAAGTAAAACTTGCTATTTTAGATAGAACATTGAAACAAATAACCTATTATGTAAATATTGCTTACCTTGAGACCACTTGCCAAGTTACATAATTAACATAGCGTAACTCATTAAACACGCTTGGACCATAAATTATTATAAAAAAAACTGTACGCCGAGGGTGATGCCGGCAGGAAGCGAGGTATATTATTTCAAAGGTTATTTTAATAAACGTTAATAATGTTAATTTTATTGTTAAACAGGTATTATTATAATTTTAATATGTTGCTCTGGTTGTAAACGGTTTATGAGATAGTTTCTCTTTTGAGCTTCTCTTCTTTCTGTAATTATTATCATTTCGCCGCTATGGTAATAGAACAAAGCGTGGCGTTTAGTTACGCCACAGCACACTGCGTCTGAAGAATGGGTGAACTGAGGGGAAGGGTAACTTAGCGTTAGGTTCCAAAAGGAACCTAGCAACAAAAAAACCCAATAATTAGCGGGGTAGGTAGAAATAAAAAAAAACATCCTTAGCTTCACGCTGTATCCCGCATATGGGAAGGTAGGCGGAAGGAACCTAATGTTAAGACACTCCGATCGGTTCCCCACTTTTTGCCGTATTTGAGGCATTGTGGGATGAATGGTGGAACTCAACGCTGCGCTTTGCCGAAAAAAATTAAATATTAAATATTTAAATTCAAAATATTAAATATATCATATCCTCGAGTGGGGATCGAACCTACAACCTGTTTACAGTCCCAGGCTTGTACCGCTGTGTCACGACAGGCCTCAAGAAGAATTCCATTATTCTTTTTAAGGATTTTGTTGTAATAAATTAAAATTAATAGTTCTATTTACTAAATACATATGTGGGAGACCTTCTTTTATAAAAAAAAGGTTAACTTAACTGGTGAGTCAGCGAGATGAATCATAAAAGTTTTAAATATTAAATTATTAGTCATTTTATGAAAGTTATTTAGATGAGATCACTACTTATAACTTAGATTAGTAGATGTACAGTACATACATACTCAGCTTCACGCTGTATCCCGCACACGGCAAGATAGGCAGAGGGAACTTGGGAACCTATTGTTAAGACTTTGAGACATTGCGTGTTGAGTGGCGGAACTCAACGCCGTTGAGCGCCGAGATGACAGGTAAAGATAGAAAACAAAATATTCCAGGTATGTTATATTTGACAAGTTATGGTTGAGTTGATCGCGAGGGAAGGATTATATACCTATTTAAAAAACGTATAAAAAATTTAAATGTAAGAAGTGGGATTTGAATTCACGTCTTTTAGAAACTGTCTAAGCATTCTGACCACTAAGCTGTAGGTTCTCATCAAGCTACGTCGAAATTCTTTAAACGTTTGTTACAATTATTTATGTTGTTAGCATCTCTGTGGAAAGATTTTCTCAAAATTTGCACTATCAAAGATAATTTCATAGAATTATTATTTTTTTTTTTTTATGGAAAAGGCAGGGCAAACGAGCGTACGGGTCACCTGATGGTGAGTGATCACCGTCGCCCACGGCCCCGAGTAGCACCAGGGGAGCTACAGGTGCGTTGCCGGCCTTGAATTTGAATTATTATTTAGCAAGAGATTTTTAAGGGAATAACTAAAATTATAATTTGCAACTTACACAACTACTAACAGTGATACTATGTAAATCAAAATTGGGGCCCATCGTGGTGGAAGGGCACATTCGTGTGCCTGTAAACGCGACATATTGCGGGTTTGAGCCACTCGCGAATGAAATATTGACTATTTTTACTTTTCTCGCAATATTAACGAGGCCAAGAGCGGCGTTGAGTTCCGTCACTCAACACGCAATGTCTCAATTTCGACAGAAAGTAAAGAACGGAATATAGTCTACATCTTGGCAGGTTAGGTTAGGTTGGTTTCATCTGCCTACCCTGCCAAGTAAGGCATCGTGAAAAAAGTGAAGGAATCAACTTTAACGTATATTAATTACTAATAATAACACTAAAGCAAGTTTCAATTTTAAACGAATTATAGTAAATTACAATATATATATATATATATATATATATATATATATATATATATATATATATATATATATATATATATATATATATATATATATATATATATATATATATATATATATATATATATATAAATATATATATATATATATATATATATATATATATATATATATATATATATATATATATATATATATATATATATATATATATGTATATATATATATATATATATATATATATATATATATATATATATATATATATGTATATATATATAATTAAATAATAATAAGCGCCGTACGACAGATAAAAATTCCAAACCAACAAAGATATACTTGAAGTTTGAATTTTGCCCACATAAAAAAAAAAAAAAGAACGAATGGAAAAAACACGGCATCCTTGACTCCATTGCCTTAATAGACGACCAGCCTCACGAGACCTGTCCATACTGAACGTTTGTTATAAAATCAAGTTTTGTATTAAATTGGTCGATGAATATGTTAATTTCGATGTAATGTATTCAGTTTTACATTTTCAAATGTTATTTATAAGTTATGTGCCAAAATATTAACGTCGTTTTTTTTTAAACGACAAGGAACAAGATATGCGTGTTTTGTTTAATATTATATATATAAATTAGCTTGTGAATTAAGATATGTATGTATGTTTGAGAAATAGTATTTTTGTAGATCTATAGGCACAAACGCGATAGGCTATGGGTTCGATCCCCACTCGAGGAATGAAATATTTAATATTTTCAATTTAAATATTTAATATTTTTATTCTTTCACCCTGGTACAAGGCAAAACGCGGCGTTGAGTTCCGCCACTCAACACGCGTATTTCTCAAATACGGCGGAAAGTGGGGAACAGAAGTCTTAACACAAGGTTTCCAAGTTACCTCTGCCTACCCTGCCATGTGCGGGATACAGCGTGAAGCTGAGTAAGTGAATAAGCTAAGTCACTGTAAAGTTTCATCATAATCCCTTCAATAGTTTTTGCGTGAAAGTGGAACAAACATCCATTTATTATTCACATTTTTAATATTAGCGAGATAAGTATATATAACGAGAAATTTAAGCGGGCGAAGCCGCGTGGGCCGCTTGTATTTAATATAATAGGTACAGACAAACGTACCTACGAGCAACATGACTTTGGCAATATTCTTTAAAGATCATTTGCCTTTTAACCTCTGTCACATTGTGAAGGTTACAACAACATATTATAATAACGTAATTTGCATAAAATTTTAATTAAGATAATAATATATGTTTTGGTGTTTAGATTTATGCTCGTTTTGGAAGACATTGTGGCTCAGTGGACAGATGATTGGTTGTGAGTTCGATACCCAATTAGGGAATTATTATGTTTCAAATATAGATGGTAGATTGTTTTTAGTTCTAAACACGCCCTCTGTACGATTTTTATTTATAAATATTTTTTTTTCCATATCTAATAGATACAACTCAGCGTTAAGTTCTGTCATTCAATAAGCAATGTCTGATGAACACAATGCCTTAATGGTTTTTTTTGTACCAGACATGGTAAGATAGCAAATGCGGGAAAATGCGTGAAAATGCATTACAATCTATGATAACCAACAAAAAAAATTATAAAATTTAGTTTTTTCTATTGAAATTTTCGTTTCATTGATATTTAATATATACTAATCCTTTGAGACATGTGACACTTTGTATAAAATTATGATATTAAGTATATACTGTTATGTTAGGGAGACTTGTCGTATCGAAAGTGGGAAACTGTAAAGGCAGGTGTGACTTCGAATCCCACCCAGGGTAATGAAAAAAATATTATTTGTATTTCTTCGCTTTGTTAATAAGGCAAAGCGCAGTAAACTTGGTGGAAACTATATAACGTAAATGTATTTTAACCCTAGGTTCCCAAGTTATTTTATATATATATATATATATATATATATATATATATATATATATATATATATATATATATATATATATATATATATATTTATATATATATATATATATATATATATATATATATATATATATATATATATATATATATATATATATATATATATATATATATATATATATATATATATATATATATAAAAAGTTTGTTTCTTTAATTTCAGAAAGTAGTGGTACTAATTAAAGAAAAAATACTTTATGTATTTGCATTTAGAGTATGCAGGCGAAGCCGCAGATAAATGCTGGGGTATTTTTTTTATTTCATTTTAATTGGCTTGACACCGCTGAAATGCAACCGAGAGGAGACTCGTTTCTCTGATTACTGTGAGTGGAATTCAGAAAAATATTTTTGATTGAAATATATATATATATATATATATATATATATATATATATATATATATATATATATATATATATATATATATATATATATATATATATATATATATATATATATATATATATATATATATAGCATACTGTTTTTTGAAAAAAAAAACCATTATTATTATTATTTACTATCTACATACTTTATAAAGCAAATTGGTGGCAAATTATAGCGCGTTGAAGTCTTTTGTATGAACGTTTGCTTTGAATATACATATATGTAGCTTAGGCATAGGTTCTGCCGACGTATATTATTTGCTTTGTTTTTTTTTTTTTTTTTTTTTTTATAAAAAGTTATCTATAATTATTAATAAATTTGTTGTCCATTTTATATCAATTTTATAAAAAAATATAGGTCGGTGTTGGCGAAGGGCCACAAACCTGATACTGAAGTACGATACAATGACAGTAAAAGAAATAATAATGTTTATTTATTTCAGCTTCACGCTGTATACAATTAAGTTACTTGACCCAGTGTTAAGACATCTCGTTCAATTCCCCGCTTATCGTCGAATCTGAGGCATTGCGTGTTGAGTAGCGTAACTTAACGCCGCGTTTTGCTTTACCAGAGCAAAGAAATGACAATAATAAATATTTCATTTCCTCGAGTTGGGATAGAACGCACAAGCCATCACTTTTTCAGTCACACGCTTCTGCCCCCGCGCCACGACAGGCTTCTAATGCTTAAGTAATATTTAGGCTCAGCTTCACGCTGTATCCCGCACGAGGCAGGGTAGGCAGAGGGAACCTGGGAACCTAGTGTTAAGACACTCCGTTCCACTTCCGTTCCCCACTTTCCGCCGAATTCGAGGCATTGCATGTTGAGTGGCGGAACTCAACTTAAGTAATATTAATGTTTCAACGTTTTTTTGTCCTCGCTCGGGAAATAAGTCAAAGCGCAGCTTTGATCTCCGTCACTTATCCTCCTACAATGCCTCCAGAATTCAGCAGAAAGTGCCGAGCGAAAGTATACCTACCCTGCTATATGCGGGATACAGCGTGAAGCTAAAAAAATATTAAATATGTCGACATCTGTAACTAAAACTCTTATTTGTATATATTTTATCTTCTATACAAAAATTTATATATTTTTATTTGGTACAAAATTGAAATCAAAGTTATAATAAGTAAGTATAAGCTATTCTATGAATTTTGAACCTGTGAACGATTCTGCCAATTTTGATCCGCCTCTGTGCTATATGCTATACATTAGGCAAAAAAAACTTGTTCGCATTAACTAGTTAGAGCAAAACGAACGTTAGGAATTCCATTCAACTTTTTTGCTTAGTATCAACATGGTAATGCTGATACTAAGCAAAAAAGCTGTTTTTGTATAAATAAAATTCCTTGTGATTAAAACATTTTATTTTATCGTTTTAAGATAATGAGAAATAAACTCTAAAAGGCCTGTAGTGGCGCAGGGGCAGAAGCGCGTGACTGTAAAAGCGTCGGGTTGTGAGTTCGATTCCTACTCGAGGAAATTAATGGATATTTAATTATTTACATTTCTTCGTTCTGCTCACAAGATAAGCGCGGCGTTGAGTTCCGCTCATTACTCAAAGTCAACAAAAGTGGCAATCGGAACGGAGTGTCTTAACTCTAGGTTTCCTATAAACCGAAAAAAAAAACTAAATAAATTTAATAATCGGACTCGCCCATTACGGGTTCCGTATTCTTTTCAGAAAGTTTAATCAGAAATTTCCATTTTTTTTTTCAAGTTCTCGAATCCTTCTACTATATAAATTTCATAACGGTTGGTCCACGTGAAATATCCATAGGTTTTGATTACGCGATGAATAAGTTTGACAAACTTAAGTTTGCAGGTGTATAAGCTCACTTTGTATAAAATAAACTACAAATATAAGCTTGTAACGTTTTATTTTATGGAATTCCTATGATCGCTTACAATTTCATACAAAATATATTAAAAGTTATTGGTACTAAAAAATAATTAAGCTTGATATTCACAAGTCCGATAATGGCTACTTTAGTTAAACACTGTGCTGTAATCATTTAAGCTCTTCTCCAGCAATTTTACAAGACAAAACGTCCTATGAATTAGTATATAAAAGATACCACTTTTGAATATATTGACCATTGACTAAAAAATCATGATTATTTTAGAGCTTTAAGCTATATTTCATTAGCTTCATACCTCTTTATGACTCTTAACAAACAAACAAACGGACAAAAAAATGCTTCTGTAATAGTTTAGTTTTTCCTTTTGAAGAAAGAAATCCTAAAAATAAAGTGGATTCAATGAAGAACGAAATTTTCTATTATTATACTTTTTACTTCTCAGTCAGCTGTAATCGTATCTTAGATTTTGGACACAAAAAGCTGCCAGCTGCTGGAAACCGTCCAAGAACGTATGGCTTAGCGGTCAGAACGCTTGGACAGTTTCCAAGAGGTGCAAGTTCAAATCCCGCTACGTTCAAATTTGTATACGTTATCTAAAAACTTTGCGTTATATTGTATAGTATTTATTCATAATTTTGACACCACGAAACAAGAAGAGAAGAAGTTAAGATGAAATCCAGGAAAATATCAAGAGCTGGGATGTTGACCTAGCCTCTCCTTGGCTTTGTCTGTATCTTACGATGTTTCAGACATAGCCTGATAGAGGTTACGTTTTGTCCCGTTTACTTCTACAATACAAAACGAAGAAAGAGAAGAGAAGAGAAGATAATAGAAGAATTTTAATATAATGAAGAAGATTTAGCATAAGACAGTTGACGAGGCGGTAGTGGGTTTGATTCCCACTCTGGGGAATGAATCATTTTTATTTACCTGATCTGATAATAAGAGAATAGATGAGCATTGATAAAACACTTCCGTTTCACACTTAACGTAGAAGTATTGAAGCATTGTTGAAGTTACGGAGCTAAGCGCCGCATACCATTTGTAATTTCATCTAGTGTATTGTTGTAAAAAAAATATGTTATTTTTAAAAACTGTATAAATTGTAAGTGGCATACATAGTCACATAACATCTTATGTGAACATTTATATTTTCTTTTTTCCTTTCTTTCTTTCTTAGCTTCACGCTGTATCCCGCACGAGGCAGGGTAGGCAGAGGGAACCCGGGAACCTGGTGTTAAGACATCCTGTTCAACTACCATTACTCACTTTCCGCCGAATTTGAGGCATTGCGTGTTGAGTGGCGGAACTCAACGCCGCGCTTTGCCTTATTACCAGAGCGAAGAAATTAAACATTAAATATTTAAATTGAAAATATTAAATATTTCATTTCCTCGACTGGGGATCGAACCCACAACCTATCGTTTACAGTCACACGCTTGTGCCGCTGCGCCACGACAGGCCTCAATAGAAATCATTTTTAATAATTTTATTTTATCTATATTTAATATACTAATTTAGGACCTAATTTATATATTATACTCTTATTACAAACTAGCGACCCGCCCGCAGCTTCGCCCGCAGCTTCGCCCGTGGCTTCGCCCGCTTGATATTTTTACTAATAGATTTTTATTTAATAATAATCTTATTTATTAATTTAAAATTTTGATTTAAAAACATACTAAACTTTCAGAAAAATAAATTTAAAAAAAATAGCAACGTTGTCGAATTAAATATTTAACTCAATATTATTGTTTATATTTATTAACGGATTTAAACTAAATTGCACTTAAATCTGGTTAGCCGTTTCTGAGATTAGAGAGTGCGAACAAACGCACAGACAAACATATTAAAAAAAATGGCTATTTTAAGCCCTACCACATTAATAAAAGTAATATATAAGATTGTTTTAACTACATCTTCCATGTACAGACAGAGATCAATTACAGATTTGTTACAAGTATAGATTATCCTCAAAAAACAGAAAAAAATATATTAAAAAGCTAACAGTTTGAATAAAAAAAAACCGTTTATGGTATCTCAAATGAATAATCTACCCAACATGTACGTACAAACGTACGCAAAACACGTACGAACGTTTCAGGAGCTCGTAAACAGTTGAAAACGACGAATGTTGAATACAAATATGCCTTAATAGAGAGACGTGGCCAAAACCTATACGTTAAATACACTTTGTGAGTTAACATTGATGTTGCGATTACAATGTAATTTGATAGTGTTTCGCGGCTTCGCCTGCTTGCACTACAATTCGTTTCACGCTTCACGCTGTATCCCGCACGTGGCAGAGGGGACTTAGGTACCTAGTGTTACGACATTTCATTCCTTATTTTAAGCTGAATTTGAGATTCACTCAGTTTCATGCTGTATCCTGCACGTGGCAGGGTAGGCAGAGGGAACTTAGGAACCTAATGCTAAGACACTCCGTTCTACTTTCGTTCGCCACTTTTCTCCGAATTTTAGGCATTACGTGTTGAGTGGCGGAACTTAACACCGCGCTTTGCCTTGTTACTAGAGCGAAGATGTGAAAACATTTAATATTTAAATTGAAAATATTAAAATATTAATTTCTTCGAATGGGGATCGAACCCAGAGCCTGTCGGCAACAGTCACACCTTTGTGCTGCTGCGCCACGACATAGGTCATTGAGAAAGAAATTGTGCTTTAAAATTATTAATAATTTGTAGTTAGTTAACAAAAATATTTGAGTTGAAAAACAAAATAACAAAACTATCAACATATATATATATGTAGTATAAGTCCAAACTCAGAGTTAAGAAGTATTTATATATATATATATATATATATATATATATATATATATATATATATATATATATATATATATATATATATATATATATATATATATATATTTATATATATATATATATATATATATATATATATATATATATATATATATATATATATATATATATATATATATATATATATATATATATATATATATATATATATATATATATATATATATATATATATATATATATATATATATATATATATATATACCTACTCGAAGAATATTTTATTTTTTGTTTCTTCGCTCTGGTACAAAACAAAACGCTGCGTTGAATTCCGCCGCCCAGCCAACACGCAATGCCTCAAATCCGAAAATGGAAAACAGCGACTCAAGCGTGTGATCGACACACGACTCGACTATATTCGAATGGTTGCGGGTTCGATCCCCACTCGAGGGAATGAAGTATTGATATTTTCAAATTAAATATTTAATATTTCATTTCTTCGCTCTGGTAACAAGGCAAGGCGCGGCGTTGACTACCGCCGCTCCACCCGCAAAGCCTCAAATTTGGCAGAAAGTTCGGAACAGTAATGGAACGGATTGTCTTAAAACTAGGTTCCCAAGTTCCCTCTGCCTACCCTGTACGGGATACAGCGTGAAGCTTACAAAAAACGGTCTAAATTGAACGATATGCCTTAACATTAGATTCCAACTGAGGGATACAGCGTGAAACAGGAAAAAAACATTAGCTGAATTAGCGATTAGTTTAAAGATGTAGATTAGCAAAGTTATTCGGGGCAAGTTCTGTGTACTGTGACGTCACACGCGACGCCCTTGGTGCGCGCGCGCATGTCGCCGTTTGATATTTAAAAGTCAACACATGATACATAGAGGACGTCTAATAATAGTTGCTGATTTTTTGACTAAATTTGTATTGAAGTTATCTTTGAAATGTATTAAAGAGGCCGCAGTTATTTCACGTATCGTTTGATTGAACGGAAACGTCTCATAAGGAGATGTCTTTTATTTCCAAAGAGGCTAGAGAGGCCAAATTTCGCTGCGCTCAAGATTTTTATAAGGTTTTCTTCAATCAAGTATTATTAGAATAATTTAACTTAACTTGGCTTCACGCTATATCTCTATCAGGGTAGGCAGAGAGAACGGAGCGCGAAACGCTACGGTCTCGGCATACCTCTTTAGGCTGGTCCGCTGTCATTAACCTCTTCATACATTCCCTCCGGGGCGTCCTCATGCCTCATGTGAACCTCCTCCAGTATCGTAGATACTGTGTTTTAAGGCAACCTAGGTCTCCTTCTCCCTCGCCGAGGCTATGGACGAATCCATGGCACCCATAGCCCCGGCCTGTGACGGTCGAGGAGGAGCACCGTGAGGTTTTAGTGGGTAGTGTGGACGGCCTATATCTGCCGGTCCATTAGTCCCACATAACCCACTCGAGTCCCCACTCGGGTGGCGTACCCGTAAAAGGGTTTCCTCACGATAAAAAAAAAAACAAAAAAAGGTCTCCTTCTCCCTCTCTTACCACTCACTTGGAAACAACACGTGTGGAATATCAATTTGAATATGTTAAAAACATTTAGTAAATAGCATCTTCTCTTGTCAAATTATAATTCTAAACAAATTGTCTTTGAGTATCGGAAATTTGTAAATGATGTTGTAACAAGCGTATAAGAATTTCGACGTAGCTTGATGAGAACGTATGGCTTAGTTGGTCAGAGCGCGTCCAGCCGCTACGTTCTTAATGATATACTATTGTTAGTTGGTGTATATACACGTATTACATACAAAATCTTCGAATTAACTACATATATTAGTTACGGGGAAGAAACAATACACAAATAATTAAATCGACGCAAATCTCTGAATTACGTACAATTACTAAGTATTTTTTTTTTCATTTTACTCTGTTTGCTGCATATAGCGGGGTAGGTAGAGGGTTATTGGGAACCTAATGTCCCCTTTAAGTCAATTCCATTCTTTACTTTATGTAGAATGTTAAAGTTAAAATTTTAAGTTAAAAGATAGGAGGATAAGATAAAAACTGGTAAATATATATTTTTCAAATACACAGTTACAGTTCGACATGATATGTTTAAAATTAGGCTACTACTGAAATCCCACAACAAAATCCTTTTTTTTTTTATGGAACAAAAACGCAACCAAAGCCGTTTGCTTTGCAGGCAAACGAGCGTACGGGCCTGATGGTGAGGGAGTTACAGGTGCATTGCTGGCGTCAACAAAGAGGTAGATGCGCTTTTTGAATGTCATATTCTTCTAGAAACATTACCGCAGGTAGTCCATTCCACAGATGGATGGCGCGTATAAGTTTCGGAACTGTTTACGAAACTCCACGTTAGTGTTGTAGTGTTGTGTACACGTATCCAGATGATGAGGATGGACTTGAGACTGGCACTTCGACTTGAGACTTCATCAAATGTGGTTAGATAATTTAGCGTCAGATCAAACAGTTCTCCAGAACATTCCTCGAGATAAATGCGATAGTACGATTAAATTTTTTCCAAATGCTTCAATCCTTTCACCCTTCGTTTAAATCTCAAACTCTAGAAGTCAACAATATAGATAAATTACAAAGAATATGTTTGCTTAAACACACTCATCTCAGGAACTGCTACATTACCTGAATAGACTGCTCTATACATACAATAAAGCCACAGACCACGCCGGCGAAGCCGCCAATAAATATCAGATTTACACAAACTTCAAGAATTCTCTGTATACTAATATTGTCGAGAGAATATGTCAAGGAGAACTGGTTAGACGTGACGTCATGGAAACGATTACGAGTATACACCTATCTACATATTCATAACAAAAGTATGGAGACTGTAGAGGTCGATCAAGTATTAGAAATAATTTTTTATTTGCCTTTGAGGCCTGTCGTGGCGCAGAGATAGAAAAAATTGTAAAATACTTTGTATATTTTAATTTCTTTGTTCTCTGGTAATGCGGCAAAAGGCGGTGTTGAATTCAGCCACTTAACACGCAATGTCTCAAATGCCGCCGAAAGTGGGGAACGGAGTGGAATGTCTTAACATTAGGTTCCCAAGTTCCCTCCGTCTACTCTCCCATGTGCTAGTCACCAGTTTTTTACAATTTTGGTAAAAACAATCGACTCAATCGTCAGTAATTTAATCAATTACCAGTAATATTTTTATTATTATTTTTATGGTTTATTAATATTTATATTAAATAGATATAACGATAGTAAAGTATAAACTAATCTTTTTTAGATATAAGACTGAAGACAGAGGAAATCTGGAAATATGGTGTTAAGACACTCCGTTTTTTTTTATTTTAAGGGGAGTTCCCCACTTTTCCAGTTACCAGAAAGAAAAAGAAAATAAAATTGTTAATAAATAGATTTTCCATAGAAATGGAATATATTAAATAAAACATTAAAAAATACTTAATATTTCATTATTTATTAATAATACTAATTTGCAATAAATAAATAACTAAAAATTAATAATAAATAGTTCTTATCAGCTAAGCTTAATTTAAATTACACATTTTAAACATTATTCTAAGGTAACTTTATGAAATAAATATAACTTTGTTAATACTTTTTGATTGAAAATTAACTTTTTCAAATGTCAACATTTATAACTGTCACTTGAGTGTCAATACAGGACTATCTTCAAAAAACCATACCAGCGTATAACCTATCAAAATAAAGCGCGGCGTTAGTACTACATTGATAGTAACTGCGGAACTCAACGCCGCCTACTCTTTTTCTTTTTTTTTTTGTTGACAGAGCGACGAAATTAAGATGATTTGGTAGCGTATGATAATCAAACCCATAACTGTTGTGTTACAGTCATACACTTTACCATTGTGCCTCAACGCCATATATTTATATAAATATAAATATTTCATGCAGGTTTCAATCTGCAACTTCTACTAATGCTAGTACGGAGGGTAGAAGTAAGAAGAACTATCTCAGTACAGTAAAAAGTGGCCACTGAAATAAAACAAATTGGTGGCGCCACAGTAGCAACAGAGACAATTTTAAAAATGTAAGGACGACTTCCGCTTTAACACAGTGCTTTTTTTAGGTCGATTTAAAAATATCTAAGTAAGCTTTCTCATGATGGAATCTTCAGATGTACTAAATATTTCAACCCAATTCACTTTACTCAGTTTATAACTGGTACATTCATATCACTCCCTGATGCTACACTAGCGCCACTTCGGCAAGTATTTGAACTGTTATTTGTTGCTTACATCACACTTTATCCACTTTTCTCTCTTTTTTCTCTATATCTCTATCTCTCTATATATGTACACTCCGTTTTCTACTTTTCATTTAATTTTATTTTATATAATTTTGATTTTTGTTAGAGGAGGAAACTTAGAATACTCAGCTTCATGTTGTATCCCGCACATGGCAGAGTAGACAGAAAGGACTTAGGAACCTAGTGTTAAGACACTCCGTTCGTTTCTCACTTACTGCCGAATTCGAGGCATTGCGTTTTAAGTGGCGGAACTTAACGCCGAAAAATTAGATTAATTCTTATATATACAACTGAGTGGGATCGAATTTATAATGATTGTGTACATCCACCCTGTACCACTGCACCGCAATGCCTTCAAATATATATTTTGTAACAATGTTTTTTTATATCAATAAAGTGTTATAAAATGTTTTTTTTTGTATCAATAAAGGTCTAAGCCAGTTTTAATTATTTTTTTTTAATAACCGATTAAAAACTAATTTAAAACTAGCTTAGATGGTTTTTTTGAAGCTTTTTGGTGGTGTTTAGAGATTATTTGTGGCTTTTGGGCTTTTTTCCCGGATTCAAATCCCGTTAAGTTAATTTTATTTGCGTTTTCTAAAAAGTATTTTTCAATAATTTTCATTTGGTATTTTGATGTGAAGGATCGATTTTCATATAATGTCCGTACGGTGTGCTTATAGTCTGAGGGCCGGCCGCGTACGGGTCCAGTACAACGTTCACTAGCTTTGCCTCAGCTGGGTTCTGGGGACCTTCTCTGCTCCATGATGCTGCAAAATTGAAATATTAAATTATAATTTATTTCTTAATTTTTAACTAGATTAGATAGCGTCAATTAATGAATTGTGAAAACAAATTGTACATATAATTTTTCATCTGTATGTATATCTTTAATATAAACATAAAAAATCATAATTAAATACTCGTCTTATTTTTGAAAACAAAATACTTTTCATGCCAGTGCCATCTATTGAGCAGTTGCTAGAACTTTGTACATAATGAAACGTGGCGACATCTATTGCGCATTTGTGAAAACAGAACTTACTGTTAGCCGCTAGATGGCGTTATATATTTTATATGTAAGATAAATAATAAAGAAAGTAATTATAATTATATAATAGAATTAACTCTTGGTAATATAATTTATAATTAATTTTAAATATAATCGCTATAATTATAAATAAAAAAATGGTGGTAACAATAACACGCAGTTATACCATTCGCCGCTAGATGGCACTTAACGTCACATAAATACATTACGAGTTTTTAGAGCGTTAAATCAGTTCAACTATTAGATAATAGATGGCGTTTCAAATTCGGCGGAAAGTGGGGAACGGAAGTGGAACGGAGTGTCATAACACTAGGTTTCACTTTCGGTCCCTCTGCCTACCCTGCCTAGTGCGGGATACAGCGTGAAGCTGAAAAAAAAAAAAGTTTCAAAATGATCCTCACATATCGGCACGCTGTGTTCGTCCCCGTGATATCCACCATTGTTATGTATGTGTAGATGTATCTCTTTCTGATGCGGAGTCCAGGTTTGATGCTCGTGCGAGTTACCTTTAGACGCGAATAAGGCTCCAAACTGAAAAAAAAAAAACATTTAATTCGAACTTTAACAATGATAATTCTTCCCGTGATTGATTATTTAGTAAATATAAAAAACATTTGTGTGTTTCATTACCATTTTTTATAGCTGAACACTGCTTAGCCCGCACTTGGCAGGTTGGACAGGGAACTTGGGAACTTAGTGCCAAGACACTCCGTTCTCGTTAAGACACTACTTTCCGCAGTATTGAGGAATTGCGTGACAAGTGACGGAAGTCAACATCGCACTTTACCCTATGTTATTAGAAAACAACTATTCAACATCTTCGCGTTCGCTGTGTGTCAATCTGATAAAAAGGCAAAGCGCGGGGGTGAGTTCCGCCACCCAACATCGAAGTCTCAAACTCAGAGAAAATTAAAAATAATACTTTTTTCTATTTTTTTCTTTACAAGTCTATATACATACTCGTATATCCCAAGTCGGTGACGGCGTGTTTAACGATACAGTAGATCACTTTTTTTTTCAGCTTCACGCTGTATCATGTATAGCACTAGGCAGGGTAGGCAGAGGGAACGGAAGTGAAACCTAGTGTTATGACACTCCGTTCCACTTCCGTTCCCCACTTTCCGCCGAATTTGAGGCATTGCGTGTTGAGTGGCGGAACTCAACGCCGCGCTTTTGCAAACACTTTTTTAGTATCATAAATAAAATTATTTCTGCTGAGGTTGCGCTTCAGTAAATACGATGAGTGGGGGTTCAAATACCAATTTAGCGAAAACATGATTTTTAGTTGTATCATTTAAATGATTCATGTTAAAACTGTTTTAGACAAAAAAAAATTGGAATCCATAGAAAGAGAAAAATGTTTCTTCGTTTTGGTAACAAGATGACGCGCGGCGTTAACTTCCGCCACTCCCCCTTCGCCCCCTGTTGGGGTAAACCCTAGGGGTTCAATCCCCCGCTCACTCAAGAAAATTTAACATTTCTATTAATTCGCTCTGATCTCAAAGGGAACCTTGTCTTAACCCTAGGTTCCCTTTGCCCCCCTGCCACGTGCGGGTACCAGAAAAGAAAAAATAAATAAATAAATATAAATATGTTAAATGTACATAATGTAGACCTTGACACACATACAATGCGAATTAACGGATGCCACAAATCGCTATCTCTTTCTAAATCATATAAGATCATCGTTCCGTCTCTTTCTTTCAAAAGAAAGTGTACTTTCACTATAGAGGTATTTCTCCAATTTTAATATAAATAAATCGATTAAGGAAAAATGTTGTGTGTGACACCGTTGTAAGCCCGGGTAGCGGGTTCGATGCGCAGTCGAGGAAATTAAATATTTTAATGTTTTCATTTCTTCGCTCTGGTAACAAGGTAATGCGCGGCGTTAAGTTACGCTACTCAACACGCAATACCCCAAAATCAGCGTGAAGTGGAGAACGGAACGGAGTGTCTTAACACTAGGTTCCCAGGTTCCTTTGTTACGGTGCCGGATACAGTGTGAAGTAAAGAAAGAAGAAAAAATAAAATCCTTGTAGCTCAGTTGATATGTAATTTACGCATTGCGGTGGTCGTGGGATTGATTGCCCTCTTTTACATATACCAAGATAAGGAAAAAACTAAGTGTTAAGACACTCCAGTCTCCTTTTTTCAATTGAATCTCAAAATATGCCGTGTTTAGTTGCGTAAGTTAACGCTGCGTTACGTATTGTTATCGGAGCAAGAAAAATTAAACTAACTTTTCTTTATATGAATTCCTTTTTACTTTTTTAAATCACAAAACTGGAACAGTCTTACATATAAGTGGTCCATTAGATCAAGATCAAGGAAATACAACCCGTATTTCCACAGCGGGGAAATTACTTCGAATGAGAATCGAACTGATAACCATTACGTTAACACCACACATGGCAGCGTAGGCAGAGGGAACTTGGGAACCTAGTGAGTGTTAAGACACTTAGTTTCATAACCCACAAAAAGCTACAAAAACATCACGTGATAACAACGCAACACCGTAACCGCTATAGCGTGTTTTTGGATTGGTTTCACCACTGAAGGAAATGAAATATTTGAATTTTTCTTAAATTAATATTTACTTTTTGCATGACTTTCTCGTAACAAGGCAGAGCGCGGCGTTTAATTCCGCCACTCATCACAAAATGTCACAAATTGAGTGGAAAGTGGGAAACAGAACGGAGTGTCTTAACACTACGTTCCCACCAAGTTCCCTATGCCTTAACACATATTACTACATCAACTACAGCGTGAAGCCTAGAAAAGCTTATCACCATTCCCTCTGTCTAGCTCGCAAAATGCGGGAAACTGCGTGAAGCTACTGATTTACGAATATCTCTATTTATTCTCCATTCTCTCACCTTGGCAGCTCCAGCCAGCAGTAAGAGTTTGAGTATGACCAATGCCACTGCCAGGGTCTTGAGTCCCACGAGGGCGGCGACCACCGCCCACGTGCTCGCCGCCCCCAATTGAAACACCAAGGGAATGAACGCTTGCATCATCTTCTTAAATGGGCGACCGAATGTGCGACCTGAAAATGTTAAAAATATATTGTTAATAAGTGATTCAAATGGGGATTTGGCTGCGAGGGAAGGCAGAGGGAACTTGGGAACCTTGGGAACTTTTTTATTATGTTTATTTCTTACACGACAGACTCATGGTCTGTCTGTCTGTGCGACCGGGAATTGATAAATTAATGTATTGTTAACAAGTAATTTAAAAATGGTTTGACTGCGAGGGTGGACAGAGGGAACCTGAATGGGAACCTTTATTTCTTACACTACGGCCTCACGGTCCTTTTATTAGAAAATTCTTTTTTTTTATATAACATATAGCGCACGCTTGTGTGATATACAACAATTTTATCTACAAAATTAAAATGTTATTTCTTTAAAGCCTCTTGAAAATTTATACATATTGGTAATATTTTAAAGAACTCTTCAGAGACAGATAAAATATAAATTAAATATTCATACTAAATTAAAAACACATAGCTGTCTTTATATGGTTACGATCATGTTTATATAACACTTAAAAACATATATATGTATAATGGCCTACCTGAGTATCCATCTTTATAGTACGATCGACGAGTCTTGGCCACTTATGGACTATTAGATTTCATTTTAGTTAATTAATTTGTTTCTTTTCTTTATAATAATAAATATTATATAAAATTCTTGTTGTGGTTTCGATATCAAGTATAAGGAAAAGTGAAATATTTTCATTTCCTCGCTGTGGTAACGTGGCATACCGCGGAGTTGAGTTCCGCCACTCAACATTTAGCGCCTCCAGAAATCGATGGAAAATGGGGAACGGAACTGAGTTGCTTCTTGGGGAACGGAAGTGTTTGAATGGTAAC
Source organism: Eueides isabella (assembly GCA_019049475.1). NCBI lineage: Eukaryota > Metazoa > Arthropoda > Insecta > Lepidoptera > Nymphalidae > Eueides > Eueides isabella. The sequence goes on along the minus strand of CM032410.1, from coordinate 671,717 downwards.
GCAAAGATAAAATTGGTCATGCAGAATGGCTAAGAGTGAAAGAGAAAAAGTTGAGAAATCCTTATCAAAATTGGAAAAACGTTAAGATAAGATTTGTACACATCATCGGAACTGTTGGACAGATTTCAATGAAACTTTCTAATTTTTATAGCTATTAATGACAGGCATGTGGTGTCAATACTATAAAAAATAAAAAAGGGCTGCCTTATCAAAAGTTATTGTTTTTGTATTTAGTTAAAATGCCAAGACATACAGTTAAAATGTTCAGAACAGAGTTATGAGTATGACGTGTGTGTATATCTGTGCTTTTTACCTCGAAAACGCATGAACCGATTTTGATTAAGTTTTTGTTATTTGAAGGGTGACATGGTGAAATTATGTACACTGTATCTATACACTTATCAAGTTGTTAGGTTCTTACAGTGTTTTTTTTGTAAAACTTGGAAATTTTATTTTTTTTAAAAACCTGTAACAGTAAATTCTCTTTAGACTAGAAACAGTCTAATTACTTTTTGAGTTTCGTGTCTCTAAACAAAAAGAGGAACCAATAGGGTCCCGTTTTTCCGTAGGATCAATTTAAACTTGTAATTTTTCATACAAAATGACGCGTACACAAGCAAATTTAATTTTGACAACTTCAATCCTGACAACAGTACGGAACCCCAAAGCCGACTCACACTTGACTCTTTTTACTATACTTTGAAATTGAGGCCTGTCATGGCGCAGCGGCACAAGAATGTGATTGTAACCGACAGGTTCTGGGTTCGATCCCCAGTCGAGGAAATGAAATATTTAATATTTTCAATTTAAATATTTAATGTTTCGTTTCTTCACTCTGGTAATAAGGCAAAGCGCGGCGTTGAGTTCCGCCACTCAACACGAACTCAACGCCGCGCTTTATCATGTAACCAGAGCGAACAAAAGAAAACATTAAATATTTAAATTCAAAATATTAAATGTTTTATTTCCTCGAGTGGGGATCGAACCCACGACCTGACGTTTTCACTCACACGCTTGTGCCGCTGCGCCACGACAGATCTCAAACGATATGCAAATAAATAAATATCAAATTTTTGAATATCTATACGTGAAAGTAACTAAAATATAACACGTACACGATATCACTAACGCACTTTCTAATTATTAAAAAATAGTCACTTTTTTTACTTTTACATATTTTTATTCGATATACATAAACAGTCTTGTGTTACTTGAACTAATGTTTATCGGATTTAGAGAGAAATAAGAGGTACCAGCGGCGTAGTGGATGATAACTGATAATGTGATAGGACAATGGATGTTGATACGAATACCACAAAAATAATATTTAACCAGTCGTGGGACAAGCGTGTGGCTGTACGTAAACTAAACATTAAATATGTTCCTTCCTTCGGTCTGGTAACAAGGCAAAACGCGGCGTTAAGTTCAGCTATTAAACACGCAATGGGTTCCCAAGTTCCCTCTGCCTACACTGCCGTGTGCATTATACGGGATGTTGGGCATCGAACCCGCAACCTATTGCCTTTAAGCCCGCATACTTGTGCCCCTGGGCTACGGCAGACCTCAACAACTTTTTATATATTTTAAAATTACTTTTTAACGACGTCTTCCAAAATAAACGTGAAAAATAAAAACTAACTTTCACATATAAAACGCTAATGAAAGCTAGTGTAAAAATTACGTACAATTAAAAACAGTTCCCGTTTAACTACATATTTGAATCTATTCTCAGCTTCACGCTGTATCCCGCACATGGCGGGGTAGGCAGAGGGAACTTGGGAACCTAGTGTTAAGGCACTACCGTTCTTCACTCTCAGCCGAAATTGAGGCCGTATAGTGTGTCGGAACTTAATGCTGCGCTTTTCCTTGTAACCAGAGCGAAGAAATAATATATTTAAATTGAAAATATTAAATATTTTATTTCCTCGGGCGGTGGTCGAACCCACAACCTGTCGGTTGCAGTCACACGCTCGTGTCGCTGCGCCACTACAGATCTCGAACTTGTGGTATAAATAAAGAAAAACACGGACATATAAAAATCAATAGGCATTCCATTAAAAAATATAATTACAAACTCATAATTGTAGTTCATTTCAGAGATAATGAATGCGTGCGCCCGCAAAATTAGCTTTGTAAATCATCGCGTAACCAACAGCTTGCAGTACAAAATTCACTGGATTTTTATAAATCAACTGGTTTTATGTAGATATTGCAAATCTTGAATTTAAATAGGTCGTAAAATACGCTTATCACGGTTGATAACATTAGCTAATGTTGCTGTCTTACAGTATACGTCGACTATGATGCCTCTTTCCGGGTCCAGTTGTACCTATTTACAAATCCATTGAAATATACATGCAGTATTTCATCGAAATCGGTACAGCCGTTAAGTAACACGTAAAAAATAAGATATAATATAAGATAATATCAATAAAAAAAAAAAAAACCTTTTCTATTTTTATAACTCTTTTTAGCTTCTGTATCAATCTTACGAGCTAGACCTAATAATGATAAGAGATGGTTGGCGAGCGAAGCGAAGAGGCGAAATTTTATACTACGTTCGACTTTATCATTAAACTTGGAATAATATATATACACATTTCCTCGTGCATTTACATAAAAGATACATATATAATTAAATAATTGTTAAACATATCTACAAAAGACCCTCTTATCACTGCAATGGTGGAACAAAGTTTTTTTGTAAGTTACTTTACATGTTATTTAACACTGAATAAAATGAATTATAAGTATATACAATAGAAATTAAACTAGTGCCAGAATACTGCGTTGAGTTCTGCATCTAAAAGTTCTAATCTAAATCTAAAAAAAATCCTGTTGTGGCGCAGCGGCACAAACGTGTGACTGTAACCGACTGGTTGTGGGTTCGATCCCCAGTCGAGGAAATGAAATATTTAATATTTTCAATTTAAATATTTAATGTTTTCATTTCCTCGAGTGGGGATCGAGGCAAAACGCGGCGTTGAGCTCCGCCACTCAACACGCAAAGCCTCAAATTTGGCGGAAAGTGGGGAACGGAAGTGGAACGGAGTGTCTTAACACTAGGTTCCCAAGTTCTCTCTGCCTACCCTGCCATATGCGGGACACAAAGTGAAGCTGAGTAAATGTTAAACTAAAAATCATTTATTTTTTTAGATAAGTGGCGACCCGCCCGCGGTTTTGCCGCGCATTTAAATAAATTTAATTTAAAAATGTTGGGGCAATATATATATATATATATATATATATATATATATATATATATATATATATATATATATATATATATATATATATATATAAGGACTTCCTTAAGACGCAACTCAACGCCGTGCTTTAAATATTTCAAAATATTAAATATTTCATTTCCTCAAGTGTGAATCGAGCCTACAACCTGTCTTACACTTGTGCCCGTGCGCCACAACAAGCCCATATATATGTATGTATGTATGTATGTATGTATGTATGTATGTAATAATAATAAAACGTAACGTCAAATCAAAAACTAATTATTAATTCACTGAAAGAAACTCTCCACCGCTCATAATATGTATATATAATATTTTTCTTGAATAAAATAAGTAATGGTCAGAGTCTTACAATAATCATTTATAACCGCAGCAATTAGTTCTACATAATGACGTCTAACCACAGATTATTGACAATCGAAAGTTGTTTCGGACAAAAGCTTTTTTTTTATTACCGACTTTAAATAGTGATTATGCGTATTATAATGTTATCATCTTATATTGTATATTATATTTTATATGCTTTTTGTATAAATAATTGGATATGATTGGGGCAGGTCAATGCAGGCAGGGAAATATTTAATATTTTGATTTTCTTTGCTCCGGTAACAAGGTAAAGTACGGCGTTGAGCTCCGCCACTTAACACGCAATGCCTTCCACGGATAGCAAGGATCGGCACGGAGTACCTACCTTCCCAAGTTTCCTCTGTCTACCCTAACGTGTGAGGGATACAGTGGATAAAAAAATATGTTAAATATGGTTTTTTTTTAATTTTAATTTGTTATTTTATTTATTTTTTCATTATACAGCAAAATACTTAAATACTTGGGAACCTAGTGCTAAGATACTCCGTTCCACTTCCGTTCCCCACTTTCCACCAAATTTGAGACATTGCATGTTGAATGGCGGAACTCAACGTCGAAACACCACTTAGTGATTAACACTAAGTGGTGTTTCGTATAATTTTCGAGGAAATTTTTAATATTTTTAATTTAAATATTTAATATTTCCATTTCTTCGCTCTGATACAAGGCAAACCGCGGCGTTGAATTCCACCACTCTACATGCAATGCCTCAAATTCGGCGAAAAGTGGGGAATGAGAGTGGAACGGAGTGTCTTAACACTAGGTTCCAAAGTTCCCTCTGCCTACTCAGCCATGTGCGGGATACAGCGTGAAGCTGAGTGAATGAGTGAGTGAGTATATCAGAATCAAAACATATTTTTGGAAAACGTTTAATGAACGAAAAACAAGTGTAATAATACTATATTATGACCTTTAAAAGTCACTTACAAAGTTATCCCGTCAAATGAGGCTAAATAAGTCACAACAAAAAAATATGTACTTCGATATGTTCTCAACTTTATCTATGGTATATTCAATATTAAATACAAATATTTTATTCAAATTATTAGATATTAATGCTTCTTTACTATTTGAACGTCAAATAAATTTACCACTGGTTCACTAAAGTAACTGAAACAGACCTAAGAAGAACCCGTGCAAGAAATGAGGCGGGAAATTAGTTCTTTTTTGTTATAATTATTTACAGTTTAATGTTTATTAAAGATTAAATCAAAAATATTAATAATACTTGGACCTTGTTTAATAGAAACCGTACCCTTGCAACTTCATTAAGGAAAACAAGCAAAAACAATACAGCGAAATATATTACGATGACTGAAAATTATAATTATAGATAGTTATTAATTTGTATGACGTTATTTTTATTATTGTTATTGTTGTATCGTTTGTATTAAAATTATACATATTTTTAATATATTAGAACTTCTAACTTACCTGTAGCACTATTTTCTAAAAAATGACGTCCAACCTCCACAATTGAACTAACACTTTGGTCCGCATTAAAACTATTATTTTCTAAATATTTGGTATGATTATTCGAAACTCCGGCATAACGATGGTTGACTTGTGCCAAACTGGGACACGAAAAAATTAAAACTAAACAAACTGTCAAAAGCACCTCCATTTTGTTTATTTTTGACAACAACAAATGAAAACATGGTATGAACCATTTGATGATTTCTTTTAAATCCATCATATTTAAATAAATTTTATATAATTTTAACTTATATATTGTAAACTAAACGGTAAATGTATGTTTTGTACGTCATTTCGCGCGCGCTGCGAGCTTGTGACTGCGTTAAGTTAAATACAGCTCGTCCCCTTTCTTCTTTCACTTGAGACTGAGTTCCGTATCTCAGGTATGTATAATTGTATATGTACTAATAACAAATAATACAACATTAGCTATGATTTTGACACAACAGTGTATTGTATGCGTAGTATATATGTGAATTAACGATTTGCTAGAAAGTAGAATAAAATAAATACTTTATTCTGTCACTCTCAGCTTCACGCTGTATCCCGCACATGGCGGGGTAGGCAGAGGAAATTTGGGAACCTAATGTTAAGATACTCCATTCCACTTCCGTTCCCCACTTTCCACCAAATTTGAGGTATTGCGTGTTGTTTAGTGGAACTCAAACCCACAACCCGTCGGTAACACGCGTGTGCCGCTGCGCCACGACAACAGGCCTCTGATAAAATAAATAATTATTATTTATATTTTTTTAATATACTAAAAGAGTAAAGTATTAGTTACTATAAAGCAGTGTAGCCAGAGGGAACCCTGTGTTATGACCAAACACTACATCTACGCTACGTTTCATCTTGCCAGAGCGGAGAGCTGATTGACACCCTTGATTTAAATTAAAAACTGTTGACAGTCAAGCCTTATCTTGTATCACATCAGGAAGCCAGTTTCCGATAAATGGCTCAAAGCCCCAAGTCAATATCTATAAATTAAAAAATATTTAAAATGTCAGATTAATTAATAAAACGTATGTAGGTATTGTGTCAACTTTAATATTTATTTTAATAAAATGAATACCTACCCTAAATGATGGAGGGAGTGTTGCTAGAACATAATAATGAAAACTGCACTTAAAACTGATTAGCCGTTTCTGATACTAGCGGGTACAATCGCAAAAAAATGGAGAAACAGACAAAAATTGTTGTTTTAGGCTTTATTATATTAGTAAACATCCCCCTACAACATTTTTTTTAAATATATTTCCCACTAGCTTACACGGTAAACGTTGTTTTGCCATAAAAAAGGAAACATGTTAAGTTTCCTCAAACCAATTTGGTCCTATGGAGCGGAAGTCTGGGGAACTGCAAGTAACTCAAACCTTGATATACTTCAACGGTTCCAATCTAAAATTCTCCGCATTATAACTGATGCCCCGTGGTTTGTCACGAATTCTCAGCTGCATCGAGATTTAATGATTCCAACAGTGAAAGAGGAGATTGCAAAGAAAATCAAGTCATACTCTCGTCGCATAGAAAAACATCCGAATGCGCTCGCTTGTGTTCTAATGAATCCTACACGTAACTTCAAACGATTAAAAAGAAGAGTTCCTCAGGATTTACTCTGACCCTAAACAAGATCTCGTGAAAGATTGTTAACTTGCGTATGCGTCACTGGGCGTATACCTCTCATGTCTCACAAAATTTCTTAACCACCAGTCAAATGCCTAGTCGAGGCAGATCACTGGTTGAAAGGATGCCTTTAAAAAAAAAAAAAAATGTTAAGTTTGTTCAACCCTTATCACTTAGGGGTTTGAAAAATAGATAGCGGCCGCCATTTAAATCGAATATTGATAAGGGCAATATTGTTTTAAATTATATACTTGTGATGAATAACGTATTTATTTGGATAAGAATTGTTTCTAAATAACTTTTGACATTGAGAAAATATCTTATGAAAAGATCGAAAACCACAAGGGCAAAGCCAAAAAATAATGAAACATATATGTAATTCCAATTAATTTTCTCTTAATAATCCAAAATTAATAAAAATCAAACGTATTACTTCTGGCGAGGCAAAGAAAGCCAAATACAATGCTACTGGGCCTTAAAGTACAACACAATAAGGACATTAGAATCAGTTTTGGAACCAGAGAAAATCGTTGTTAGTTTACTTTCCCCTCTTTAACTATTCTTGTGTCTTTCTTACTTCAATTTAAATAAATTGAGTTAACAATTTTGGTAAATGAAAGTTTGTTTTTAACCAAATATAGGATTTCGTTTGTTGTTCATGTAAAGTGGCCTAAGTCAATACTGAATTTAAATTTAAAAACGTATAAACATTTGAACATAGCAGGATTCGAACCCACGCCTCTTGGAAACCGTCCAAGCGCTCTGACCAACTAAGCCATACGTTCTTATCAAGCTACGTCGAATTGCCTAAAGCAATTTTTTGATTGACCTAAGTCATAAAGTATGGTGATCGTTTGATTGTGAATGCGATGGTTTGGGTTTGATTCCTGTTCAGGGGAAGGAATTATTTTCGTTTCCTCGATCTAATTAAGTCTATGTAATAATCTTGACGCGGTACGTGAAGCTAAAAAGAGATTCGTCGCTGTAGTCGGAATACGTTTTGAAATGTTATGGCTATAGATTGAAATAAAATTGTGTGAGTGAGGCCTGTCGTGGCGCAGTGGCACTAGAGTGTGACTGTAAACGACGGGTTGTGGGTTCGATCCCCTTCCGAAGTAGTGAAATATATAATATTATCAATTTAAAAATTTAATGTCTTCATTCAACAATGCCCTAAGTTCAGTGGAAACGGTAGTGGAAAAGAGTGTATGGACAGAAAAAAATATCATTTTCCATGTAGAAAAAAAAATTGTGACGCACACGACAGGGCAGGCAGAGGGAACTTGGGAACCTAGTGTTAAGACAGTCCAGTTAACTTTCCCTATTTTCCTAATTTATGAATTATGCCACTTTTACATTGGACGTCTCATACATATTTATATTCGTATGACATACGTTCTCTGTATTTTGTTAGCAAAGTAACCATTAAGCGAATATTTAAATAATCTATTATTTTTGAAGTGTTAAGTGACAATTGTCTCATTTGCTCGCGTTTGGTAATTGGTTGGAAAATGTGGTTCTTACGCTTTATTACCGAGAATTGTCCTCAAAACAATACTGTGGTAGAGAAAAATGTTAATGTTTAAACGTGAAAGTGGTGAATATTGAACTACTGAACTTATTTTGATGAGACTTATATGGAAAGCCACATCTAGGCACAGATTATTATTTGGATGGTAGTGATTCGTTAACAAACTAAAACAACTAGGTAAAGTCTATCTGAATATATATATATATATATATATATATATATATATATATATATATATATATGTATATATATATATATATATATATATATATATATATATATATATTTATATATACATATATATATATATATATATATATATATATATATATATATATATATATATATATATATATATATATATATATATATATATATATATATATATATATATATATATATATATATATATATATATATATATATATATACATATATATCACTGTCTCTACTTAGAAAATATTGAGGATATTCTGATATTCATGGTCATTTACCAGTTTCTATGAAATCAAAACAATGATGTTCAAAGTTTTTCACTCACTCAGCTTCACGCTCGCACATGTAGTGTTAAAACACTCCTTCCCGTTCCACTTTCGCCGGCAGAACTCAACGCCGCGTTTTGTCTTGTTACTAGGTTGCTGTAGAAATGCAAACAATGATATATTTAAACGCGCTGCGCCCCGAAAGGCTTTCCAAAGTTTTTGCGAATTAATATAAATTATATCTGACAAAATTGCTTTGTCAAACTAGCTTATTTTTTTATGTTTTCATTGAATTTATTAACCAAACAGTCGAAGTCTTACCGCAGTTAGTCTTAAATACATTACTTTCTTGATACACAATCGGTTAATAGATATAGGACGCCGATCGCAGAGGTCGATGTACCGCTGTTAGCTAGCTTGCCTAAGGAAGTTACTGTCAACAACTTGTTATATATATTTACTTGTTTTTTGCTTCTCTAAGATTGTGTCTCAGGCCTGTCGTGGCGCAGTGGCACAAGCGTGTGACTGTAACCGACATGTTCTGGGTTCGATCCCCACTCGAGGAAATAAAATATTTAATATTTTCAATTTAAACATTTAATGTTTCATTTCTTTGCTCTGGTAATAAGGCAAAAGCGCGGCGTTGAGTTCCGCCTGAAAGTGCCTCAAATTCGGCTGAAAGTGGGGAACGGTAGTAGAACGTAGTATCTTAACACTAGGTTCCCGGGTTCCTTCTGCCTACCCTGCCTCGTGCGGGATACAGCGTGGAGCTGAAAAAAAAATACGATGTATCCTATTACAATAGTAAACTCTTATATATTCCTTCCATGTACGGAGAATTATCAATTCTAAATATCTCTATCATCGTCTCTGTATAATTTAACCCTGGAGATGAAAGACAGTGACCCTTTTTCACAAAAAGAAAATTCATTTACATCTTTACCTTACCTCCATCTTGAAAATGATGAACAAACTTCCTTACTCACTAAGCTTCAACTTGGGAACCTAGTGTTAAGACACTCCATTCTATTCTCCACTTTCCGCTTAATTTGAGTCAAACAAACAAATTTAAAAATCAAAAATGTCTAAACTAGGAATCGAATCCGTTACCATTCTAATGTCTCATCAACTACAGTCTCATCAAGTGCAGCCGTGACTTTACTTGACATTCATTGATACTGTATACAATTATGGGAAATATGCTTGTGTACTCAACAATGAGGCGATATAAGGTAAACTGGTTAAAAGTAAATATTTAAGATTCTGGGTCTCGATGCCACTAGATCTCCTTGTAGTGAAGGTAAGTTTGCTTTTGTTTGCGTGATAAATATTATTTTTATTTAGAAAACGTATATTTTATTGGGTAATAAGGCAAAGCGCGGCGTTGAGTTCCGCCACTCAACACGCAATGCCTCAAATTCGGCGGAAAGTGGGGAACGGAAGTGGAACTCTGCCTACCCTGCCTCGTGCGGGATACAGCGTGAAGCTAAGTAAGTAAGTATATTTTATGTTGCATAGCTGGATTTGAACTGGCGCCTCTTGGGAACTGTCCTTAACTGTACTAAGCCATACGTTCTCATCAAGCTATGTCGAAACTGTTATAAGGTCGCTTACAATTTATTTATGTTGTTATCATCTGTATAGGATTTATTTTTTCATAAGTGTGGATTAACACATTTTTTTTTCCAAATATGTTTTATTTTCGGTTTCACGCTTTATCCCGCATATGACGAGTATACAGAAGGAACTTAGGAACCTAGTGTTAGGACACTCCGTTGCGTTCCCAACTTTGTAATACGCCGATTTGCTGGAAAGCATTGCGTGTTGAGTGACGGAACTCAACCTTGCGCTTGACCTTGTCACCAGAGCGAAGAAATGAACTTACTTGCTTATGAAAATATTTAAATTGAAAATATTAAATATTTAATTTTCTCGAATGGAGATCGAACCCGGAACCTGTCGCATTTACAATCACATGCTTGCACCCCTGCGCCACGACAGGCCTCAAAAAAAAATCAAGTAAATAGATATTATTATTAAATCTAATATGAAATATCGTCAACACATTGCGTGATAATATTTCTCTTTCACGCTGTTTCCTTTTTTTTTTTTAATCAAGTGTCATAATAAAAGGTAATTATAGATAGCTAACTTCCTACACCGTTACACGTAACAATATTCGCTTTCACTGTCCGTAGACAATACTTATGACTTATGAGAGTGAACACGCGATCGTATATTGTTATCTTTTACCTGTTATTTGGTTGGCTTCACGCTGTATCCCGCACGTGGCAGGGTAGGCGGAAGGAGCTTGGGGACTTAGGGTTAAGACACTCCGTTGAATGGCGGAATTCAACGCTGCTCTTTGCCTTTATTACTAAAGCGACGAAATGAAAATATCAAATATTTCATTTCTTAGCTTCACGCTGTATCCCGCACGAGGCAGGGTAGGCAGAGGGAACCCGGGAACCTAGTGTAAAGACACTCCGTTCCACTTCCGTTTCCCACTTTCCGCCGAATTTGAGGCATTGCGTGTTGAGTGGCGGAACTCAACGCCGCACTTTTTGCCTTATTTCCAGAGCGAAGAAAATGAAACATTAAATATTTAAATTGAAAATTAAATATTTCATTTCCTCGACTGGGGATCGAACCCAGAACCTGTCGGTTACAGTCGCACTCTTGTGCCGCTGCGCCACGACCGGCCTCAAATATTTCATTTAATATTGAATTTTCTATTTTAGTCATCTTCCATTTACTCGAGTGAGGACCAAACCCACAACCTGTCGCCTATACAGCCACATTAGCCGCTTGCGCCACAATAGGTTTAAAAAAATACGTATATGGAACATTACTAGCATTAGTTTTTTAAGATTTTCATTAATTTATAAATATAATGTAACCCCATTCAATTGGTGGTGTAACTCAACGCCGCGCTTTATCTTGTTACCGGAACGATGAAATGGAATAATTCGATCCAACGAGTGTGAACAGAACCCGCATCAATTGCTACAATCAGACACTGACCTGCTGCGCCATGACGATCCTCAAATTGAATATTTTCAATAATTTCTAATTGTTCAATTGGGAATATGTAATTGGTTACAAAGATATTTAGTTCGCCACGAAGCGGAGATAAACGGTACCTACACATAGTAAAGATTATCTAAATTAAAACATACGTGAAAGAAACGACCTGTCATTAGAGGCCTGCCATGCGCAGGGGCATCAGTGTGTGACCGTAAAGGCGGCGAACGAAGAGGTTGTGAGTTCGAGCCCTACTTGAAGAAATTGAATATTTAATATTTTCATTTATTGGCACTGGTAACAAGGTAAAGCGCGGCGTTTAGCTCAGCACAACACGTAATCTCAATTTCGGCAGAAAATGGAGAACAGAACGAAGTGTTTTAACACTAGGTCCCCAGGTTCCCTCTGCCTACACTGCCTTACGTTGGATATGAACGTACAGCTGTACAAAAAAATATATGTATATTTAACTGTCCGAAAACCATAGATTCAATATGAAATACTAGCTTGCATTTCCTCCACGTGATCAAATGAAATCAGAACAGTATTTCTGACATAAACGCCAGACTCTAATGTATGTACATACATACATGTGTGTGTTCGTATATATTTTTTTCTGATGAGTGTCAATTTGAGGCCTGTCGTGGCGCAGCGGCACAAATGTGTGACTGTAAGCGACAGGTTCTGGGTTCGATCCCCGATCAAGGAAATGAAATATTTAATATTTTCAATTTAAATATTTAATGTTTCATGTTTCCGCCACTTAACGCGCAATGCCTCAAATTCGGCGGAAAGTGGGGAACGAAAGTGGAACGGAGTGTCTTAACACTAGGTTCCCGGGTTCCCTCTGCCTACCCTGCTTCGTGCGGGATACAGCGTGAAGCTGAGTGTCAATTTGTAAGTGTACGGAAATGGTGTCTGACCTGTTCACGCGCACTTTATTTAAGATCCCAGAGCCGTAAGACACAACTTATTTTCTAAAGCACATAACGTCCAGTTCTCAGTAGTCCGGTGACACCTGCGCAGGTATCAGGAAAGAGAGACAACTAAAAATCAGAGTTATTTAACTTAATTTTTCATGACTGATTTTTATATATGTTCTGTAGAATATTACTCTGAAGTCATATAAAAAAAACATCTCATCAATCATCATCTCCGAAAAAAATATTTTCTTGATATACATGCAATATATTAAATTATTTTTAAAATCATTCATTATTACTTTAATTATAAATTTTGTCTTAATCAAATAGATATACATATTGAAAACAGTAAGTATTTTTTAAATATTAAGATATTTTACTCTAGTGCTCTATGTTTAGGAAATGTTTGATCAATGCAATTAGCCTGATTGGTTAAATATAACGTTGTAATAGTTATCTTAATAACATATAAAAAATCAGATATTTAATTTATTTATTTTTTTTTTCTTTTTTTTTTTTCTTTCAGCTTCACGCTGTATCCCGCACTAGGCAGGGTAGGCAGAGGGAACGAAAGTGAAACCTAGTGTTATGACACTCCGTTCCACTTCCGTTCCCCACTTTCCGCCGAATTTGAGGCATTGCGTGTTGAGTGGCGGAACTCAACGCCGCGCTTTGCCTTATTACCAGAGCGAAGAAATGAAATATTAAATATTTAAATTGAAAATATTGAATATTTCATTTCCTCAACTGGGGATCGAACCCAGAACCTATCGGTTACAGTCACACTCTTGTGCCGCTGCGCCACGATAGGCCTCATTTAATAAATTAAGTTTATTTATTTTGAATTTAGTACGAAAAATAAATAATCGTCTAGCGTCTGATAAAAGTTGTTTGGCCCGTAGAAAGTATTTTTTATATGACTTCAAAGTAATATTCTACAAAACATATATAAAAATCAGTCATAAAAAATTTAGTAAAGTTAACGTTTAAGTTAAGTACTTTGATTTTTAGTTACCCATCTCACCTGGTACCTGCGCAGGTTTCACCGGGCAAGCTCCGCAAACATTCGAGTATTAAAAGTACTCAGGAGACTACTGAGAACCGAAAGTTGTATGCATTAGAAAATACGGTGTGTCTTACGGCTCTGGGATTTTACTTTATATGAATGACAAATCTGTTTAAAACTGATTTTGTTCAATTACACTGGACACTAGGACATATAATTAGACTATTAGCCGGTAACTTTAGTGAACTGGTGGTAAATTGTTTGACGTTCAAAACACGAAGCTTGCAACGTCTTATTTTGAATAAAAATATTTGAATTTTGAATTTGATAAATTCGTGTTCATACAGAGACACTAGTGTTCACACATAGGCACTGGTATTCATACAGAAACACTCATGTTCACACATAGGCACTGGCAAGGGTGTATTTACCCTAGGGCCAAAAGGGCTATAGCCCGGGGCGGCAGGTACTACGAAGTTCGAGGCGCCCTTGCAGCCTCTTGTGAGACTCGAACCTCGAACTGCGAACTTCGTTTGTAGTGGGCCCCCCACTGCAAACGAAGTTCGCAAGCCGAGCTTTGCTTCGCTCCGGCCGAGCTAGGCCTACTGGGTACTGCTGTGGATACCCTTTTGGTATTTATGTTTGGCACCCCCCGCGCCTAGGCGCGCTTGCTGCTGTATAACTGGGACCTTGTCTCCACCGGCGGGGACGGTATGTGTATCGTGTGCGTTTGCGTTTATGTGTAGTCCTACCTACTTGTTTCACTTTATTCGCGACTGTAATGGGGTCAGCTTTATCGAATAGAACATTGGTCTACGGTAGACCTTACATAATATTCCCTTAGCTACGGGGAGCGGATAATCGCAGGCTTTTACCACCAGGGTGTTCGGATGGGCCGAGGCCTTTTCAAAGTAGCTGCTGGACAGTTTCCTGCAGTGCTCTTGAATGGAGTTGAGATTGACGTCTCGATGTATATCTATGTTGCGCATGAATCAACGAGCTCCCGTGGCAATGCGCAAGATTTTGTTTTGCATAATTTGAAAACGACGGAGGCTAGTGTGTGCGAACACTACACTGGCATATGTGAACATTGGCCTGATACAGGTGGTGTACAGGCGGATTTTATTTCTAAAGGACATTTTAAATTTGGCACAGACCAGCGGGTATAGGCAAGAGAGTACGTACACGTACGGGCTGGGCTCTTAGTCCATTTTTATTTAATGTAGTGCTAGATACTATCTCGGCTCACATCCAAGACCAGCCTCCGTGGCTGATGATGTATGCCGATGACATAGCACTCACTGACGAGGATCGGCTGATGCTAGAGCGTAAAGTGAACCTTTAGAATGGTACGCTTGAGAACGGCGGTCTTAAACTAAATGTGTCGAAGACCAAGTACATGGCTTGCGGGCGACCGGACTCAAGCACTATCCATATAACCAAGCCAATCCCAGCCAGCCGATAAGTCGGAAAAGTTTAGGTACCTCGGATCCGATATGCACGAGTCTGGAAGCATCGATCACGATGTTCATGGTCGGATAAGCGCTGCCTGGGCCAAATGGCGAGATGTCACTGGTATGGTCTGCGATCGCACAATACCGACCAAGCTCAAGGGGCTGATATACAAGAGCATCGTTCTACCGGTTCTTTAATATGGCAGCGAATGCTGGCCAGTATTATCTCGGCGCACTCAGGAGCTTCATGTCACGGAAATGAAGATGCTGAGGTGGATGTGCGGCGTAAAGCGGTCTGACCGCATACGTCCGTCTTGGAGTCCGTGGCATAGCGGATAAGCTCCAAGAGCGTCGCTTGAGATAGTATGGCCACGTTGCGCGCCGGCTTAAGAACTATGTCGGACGCAAGTGCCTTGATATTTTTGCCCCTGGAGTGAGATCTCCCGGACACCCAAGGAAGCGCTGGTTGTATGTCGTGATGCACGATATAAGAGCCAATGGTCTAACCACTGAGGACCTTAAAGATCATGCTAAGTGGAGTAGGCTTAGTAGGAAGGCAGACCCTGGCACAGCAAGCCGGTATTAATGCCAGGAAGAAGAAGTACGTACGTCGCTTTCCGGCGTACGTATCTCATGTGCTCTTAGAAATTGAGTTTGTTGTCCAGGATTACTCTTAGATATTTGGCACTCTGTGCTTGAGGTATGATTTTGCCTTGCATAGATGGCAGTGTCGTCCGCATAAAGGGCTAGGTTAGTCAGTGGAGCTTTTGAGATGTCATGTGTTTACAAACTGTACAGAAGTGGCGAGAGTACAAAGCCCTGAGGAACACTGGCTCTTATAGGGCGTCTACGAGACAGGGTACCTTATCGAACGCCTTTGCAACATCTAGGAAGATTGCCGCAGACGGCATTTTGTGGTTGGAATGGGAGCTCCTATGATCCAGAATATGTTCTGTGATCCTATGGACTTCTTTCTTTCCTTGATGGGGCGGAAAGTTACAGTAGCCTGGGGCGCGCAATCTTAAAATACGCCCTTGGGCACTGGTATTCATACAGAAACACTCATGTTCATATAGTGACACTGTTCATACAAACACACATGTTATTTGTCTATTCATAACTTTTGTATAGTGTGGATTGCAAAATTTATAACGTTTTGTCCAAATTTCTAGAGTAGTTTAAATTGGTATGGTATGGTTCTATGATTATAGCGCTCCGAGCGTGCCAGTTGAGCGCATATCACTTCGCCAATGTCACGTTGAATGGAGAAGACACGAAGGAGGTTACGGTACGGCAGAAGAGAAAAGAGAAAATAATATTACACAATAGGAGAATGCATATTAAAAAAAGAAGATCAAGTAGTGTGAATTTCTAAAAAGTTTACGAAAAGCTTTGACATCTAACATACATAGAGTGTACAAAAAGAAATTAATCATTCTCAAGGCGAGACATTTGAACGATTCATAAATATCGATATTACAAAAATTGATTTTACGAAGTAATTATTCGATATTTATATAAATAAAGTGTACTTAATGTTGTAACTTGAGTTGTGTTCATAACAATTATATTAAACGGTTTTTTTTCATCTTCTTCTTAGCTTCACGCTGTAACCCGCATGAGGCAGGGTAGGCAGAGGGAACCCGGGAACCTAGTGTTAAGACACTCCGTTCCACTTCCGTTCCCCACTTTCCGCCGAATTTGAGGCATTGCGTGTTGAGTGGCGGAACTCAACGCCGCGCTTTGCCTTATTACCAGAGCGAAGAAATGAAACATTAAATATTTAAATTGAAAATATTAAATATTTCATATCCTCGACTAGGGATTGAATCTAGAACCTGTCGGTTACAGTCACAAGCTTGTGCCGCTGCGCCACGACAGTTCTCTCTGTTTTTTTTAATTAAAAAAGAACGAATATTTTAGCGTATTGTTTTTTGATTCACGCTGCATATCACATGGCAACTAGGCATAGTAAAATCGGGAACCTAATGATAACACTCAGTTAAGTTCCCAACTTTCCATCGAAATTAAGACATTCCGTATTGAGAGGCGTAACTTAACGCAGTCGTAAAATTAACAGACACAAATAAAAAACAAACACATCACATGAATAACTTTATTTCATAAATAAGTCACATCGTGAAACCTATAACTTTTACAACTATTCTAGAAAACTGGAACCATAAGCAAAATAATAATATTTAAACATAAATGCCATAACAATTTGCAGTGACGTTGAATACAGATTAAAAATTAACAGTGTTGCTATTAAAAAAAAGAAAAATATATATAAATAAATAAATAAAGAAAACATATTTTAGTTCCAATATATTATATATAGTATACGATAGGATTTAACATACATTGTAGATTTTTTAATTATCAAATTTAAAAAAAAAGAAAGAAGTTGAATTAAGAAAAAAAAATAAAAAATCTACAATATATATTAAAAAGGCAACATCAAAGACTATCTACAAAATATGTTTTTATCTTTAACACGGTTATACAAAGTTATTGACCAAAAGTGTTGCCAGCTGTAATAAAAAAAAAACAAAAAAAATAGGAAAATAATATAATATAATTAATAATAAAATTTCATTACAATAAGAATATTTTTTAAATATAATTGAACACAATAATATTATTTTGGCAGCTGGCAACCCATTCTGTCTGTGTTCACATCAAATATTTATTGATATTTAGACATTTATATATGTGTTGAATATTTATCCTAGGAAAGTTTGGTACTCCTTTGCCCGATGGCAGTATTACCTGAAAAAAAAGTACAAATTATTTTTTCAGACATACCGTGCTTATTGCCGTAACTTAACGCCGCACTTCATCTTACAAAAGCGCTACAAGAATATTTATTCTCTGAGTAGAAATGCTAATGGCTAGTGAGACATATATAATATTAATATTTAATTTATAAATTAATATTTATAAATTTATTACATATGTAATATTAATATTTAATTTCAAATTAAAATATAAACAAAAAAAATAAAATTAAATAACCGGCACTCAATGAAAAATACTCCTTGAATTAGTCAAGAGCTACAATACCACAGACAAACAAATTACTGTAACACCCCTATTTTTGCTAGAGGCTTAACAAAAAAAAAAAAAGAATCATGAACGGAGTGACCCATCTCTATATTCAACACCAAAAAAAAAAATAAAGCAAATACCTTTTACATTTGCTGCGTAGAATTCCCATTCCATGTATTATTATCGTCTTCTCCAGATCTATCGCCAGATAATCTATGGATATTGCCTCGTCGCCTCAACGCCGAGGGGTTCGCGGGGTTCGCGGGGTTCGTGGGGTTGGTGGGGTTAGCGGGGTTCGCAGGGCTTGTGGGGTTAGGGGAAGGTGAGGGAGGGGGGTTCGAGAACAGCCTATTGCGTAACCAGGAGAAGACTTGATACGTTGGATCTAGTACCAGCGATGTGAATAGCTGTGTGAGGAACGCTGTAAGAAAATGGTTTTTTTTTAAGTTAAAAAAGGTTTTTTTTGGGTATATATAGATTATCTGTCAATTTTGTTTTTTTAATACATATTATATTTAAAAAAAAAATGTTTTTTAGTGAACAAGACTAAAGTAAAAAAAAATATATAGATTTTCTCAATTTTGTTGTCATTTTTAACATGAAAGAAATGAGTATGTTAAATATTTAATAATAAAAATAATAAATAAAATATAATGTAAACTCTTTACAACGTTATCCTTTATAACGATAAACTCGCTATAAAACAGAAGCGAGCACAACTCGGTTGGTTTGCGTTAAAACCCACGTAGTGACTGTTCACTCCGTATAACGACAACTCTCTTTAACGACAAACAATGCTCAGTCCCTGGAGTTACGTTATAAAGAGTTTACACTATATATAGATAATAATATTTCAAATAAAATAAACATAAAAAAAAACTTCAAGGAATCACTCCGTTCTCCGCTCACTGTCTGTACTTACAACTTAAAATATGACACTGCACATGCAAAAATATATTTTTTTAATTTAATTTAAACTAAATTGAACCAACAACCACCGTAAATGATAGTCGATCTGATTAAAAGAACTATTACTAACTATTTTACGTTAAACAATAAATATATAGAAAGCAAAATTTTAAAATAAAATTAGTGTTGTTTCTTGTGTAAAGTTAAACAAACATGGCAGGGTTAACGAAGGGAACCTGGGAACCTAGTGTTAAGACATTGTTTTCTATACCCCACTATCAGCCAAGGAGTTTAAGGCGGAACTCAACGCCGCGTTACGCTTTGCTTTGTTACCAGAGCGAAGAAAAGAGAATATTAAAAATGTAATTTCTTCAAGTGGAGATCGAACCCACAAAGAGCCTTTGCCACGACTGGCCTTACTTAATCTAACTTTTTTATAACTTATAATTTATCTCGTTTGTGAGAAGTGTATAATGTCTGTCGTGGCGCAGTGGCACAAGCGTGTGACTGTAACCGACAGGTTCTAGGTTCGATACCCACTCGAGAAAATGAAATATTTATTATTTTCAAATTAAATATTTGATGTTTTCATTTCTCCGTTCAGGTAAGAAGGCAAAGCGTGGCGTGGAGTTTCGTCATTCAACACGCATGCCTCAAGTTAGGCGGAAATTGGGGAACGGAGTGTCTTAACACTAGGTTCCCAAGTTCCCTCTGCCTACCCTGCCATGTGCGGGATACAGCGTGAAGCTGAATGAGTGAGAATAAATATTTGTGCTATTGGAACATCATACAAAAACTACTGAACTTTACACTACTACTGTTTACAATTTATGCAAACATTTTGAACAAGTTATCTATCAAAAAAAATCAACAAATTCAAGCCGGCGAAGCCGCGTATATATTACTTATATTATATAAAAATCTCACCTATGACTCCACCAAGCGTGGACGGGGTAGCGGGTTCGATCTCCCGTCGAGGCAACACAAGCAAAGCGGCAGAGGGCGCCAGTTGCAGTTCCCTCAGCGAAGCACTCCGCTCCGTTAGTTCACGCCGCGGGAACGGGATCCAGAGGGAAAAGTTTGATGTTGGCAGCTGGCAAAAGAAAATATAAAAAGTTATAATTGTTAATTTTGTAACATTTCCATTAAGGGCTCTAGTAACAAGGTAAAGCGCGGCGTTTAACTCCGCCTCCAACATTAACAATACTTATACTTCGAAAATTCCGCAAAAAATGGAAATAATCCGGGTTTCACTGGATTTTTTCCATTCCAAAGACAATTCATTCCATACAGTAAATATACACTCGATAAGTAGGGTAGTGTTATCTAATTTGGATAATGAAAACATTTTTACTATTACTAAATTTAAAAAGCGTATAAACATTTCGAACGTAGCAGTATTTGAACTCGCGTCACTTGGAAACCGTCCAAGCGCTCTGACTACTGAGCCATACGTTCTTATCAAGCTACGTCGAAATTCTTATACGCTTATTACAACTTTATTTATGTTATTAGCATCTCTGTTGGGACGATTTTTACAAATTTCCTCTACCCAAAGACAATTTGTTTAGAAGTATCGTTTGTCAAGAGAGAATATTATTTATTTAATAATTGTACTATATTTTAAAGTGTTATTTCACACTTAGGACAGAAAATACTAATTTTAATAAGGTATAAACATTTAAAATAAAAATCCGTGGATGAGAACGTATAGTTTAGTTGGTCAGAGTGCTACTATTTAAATTACATTAAAATTTTTACACGTTTTTTAAATAAGTATGGTATATGAGGGGCCTCGGTCCGAATTGTGCTCACAGCACTTACGACGCTTTAAGTGCGGTCCGATATTAGTGAGCGCGCCGACGTCTGTAAGCAGTACTAATAATTCGGACCACTTGTGACCGTGCTCACGAATTTAACAAGTCAAACATATCCTAACAGAGCATTTTTTAATATAAACATGAGTGGAGTATTCAACCAAATTTCCGCAATCGAAGAAGATAAAAATAGTGACATTGACGTGGAAAATATATTAAACGTCAAAATACCGTCAATGCTCACGATTTAAACCCTCCGTCAGTACTGTAAACACAACGTAGTGTTCACAACCGATCGCACGTTAGCGCTTTGAGCACTGTGAGCACATTTCGGACCGCACTTTGGTGCGCTGTGAGCACAATTCGGACCGCGGAGCTAGATGGTACCTGTAAATTATCAGCGAGATAGTTGTGGAGAGTGGAGAGCGCGGCGTCGGCGTCGAAGTGCGCCGTGTGGGCGCCTCCATCTGGCAGCTTGAACTGCACGCGGGCGCGCGCGCAGGCGTCGCCCACGGGGGGCGGCACTGGCGCTGTCCCTGGGAGTTTGGAAAATAATGCGTTAAATATATAATATAAATATGACGTCTGTCGTGGCGCAGCGGTATTAGGGTGTGACTGTATGTGATAGGTTGTGAGTTTGATCTTTTTTTTTTTTCATACACGAAAAACGAGCGTACGGGTCGTCTGGTGGTAAGTGATCACCGTCGCATACGGCCCCGTGTAGCACCACGGGAACTACAGGAGCGTTGCCGTCCTTTAAGGTGGAAGGGCACCGGGGCCCGGCATTACCCAATGAGTAAAGCAATGACCAAAGCCGCTACTTAACGCCGGTTTTAAATGCCGGGGGTGGTAACAATCCGGTCGAGTCTGCCCATGCGTGTTGCCATTTCTAACAACGTGACTCTATCACACGCACTTTAGTCGCCTCTTACGACACCATCAGTACCAGGGTGATCCTATCCTAGGCCGGAATCACACGGCAAGACCATCCGTTCCCCACATTTCGCCGAATTTGAGAAATTGCGTGTTGAGTGGCGGAACTCAATGCCGCGTTTTGCCTTGCGCCAGCGCGAAGAAATGAACACATTAAAATATTTAAATTGAAATTATTAAATATTTCATTTCTTCGAGTGTGTATCGAACCTACAACCAGTCGGTTACAGTCACACGCTTGTGCCGCTGCGCCACGACAGGCCTAAAGTAAAGTTTTCTGGCTTTTGCGCATTGCTTCTCGATGAAACAATGTGCAAAATGCCAGAAAACTTAACTCCAGAGCGGCCACAACTTGTCGTCCGTACTTAGAGAAAAAAATAAAAAAAATCTTTCCTTCAGCTTTTCGCTATATCTCGCACATGTCAAAACAGTCAAAGGGAATTTGGAAACTTAGTGTTAAGACACTCCGTTCGCCACCTTTCGGCAAATTTGAGCAGCGTAACTCTACGCCGCCATTTGTCTTACATTACAAGGCAAATAAATAACAATATTGAAATGACAACAAAACATACAATCATCACCACAAAAGCCTCACACTTATGCCGCTGCGCCACAACAGCTTCAAATGATAGCGTGTCAACTGGCGTAACTCAACGCCGCACTCACCGCTGGGCGTCTGTGGACTGGGCGCGGTGGTCGGCTGTTCCCTCGCCTTCCTCTCGGCCCTGTCTTGCGCTATTTGCTCCAGAATCCTCTGCCTCGCTAAATTATTCTCCAGTTTTTCACGTTTCCTTTCCTCCTTTTCAGATAAAAGTAAGAGAAAGTTGTATTTTTTTTTTAAATATTGCCAATATTAAATTGAGATTTCAAATGGTTAAACGTTTAATTGACTTTTAATTTTGGATACATTAGTTTTAAAAAACATTTTAGCAATTCTTGATTTGCTAAATTTTTTTTTTCAGAGAGTTGAAAAAAAAAAAAACTTTTGCCTAAGATTTCTCGTGAAATTTTTAGAATTTCTAATATCCATCACTCAACATGCAATTCCTACGCGTGTTGAGTGGCGGAACTCAACGCTCTCCGCGCTCACGCTTTGCCTTGTCACAAGAGCACAGAAATGAAAATGTTAAATATTTAACTTCTTCGAGTGGGGATCGAACCCACAAACCTATCACAGTCAAACGCTTGTGCCACTGCACCACGACTGGCCTCCAAAAAACAATAAATTTTATTTTATAATACACACTCACTCAGCTTCACGCTGTATCCCGCATAGGCTTTGCCTTATTACCAGAGCGAAGAAATGAAACATTAATATTTAAATTTAAACATTTCATTTCCTCGATTGGGGATCGAACCCAGAACCTGTCGGTTACAGTCACACGCTTGTGCCGCTGCGCCACGACAGGCCTATTTTTTAATAAATTTTAATATTACCATATTAAATAAAATTATTTTGAGGCCTATCGTGGCGCAGCGGCAAAAGCGTGTGACTGTTAAAGACAGGTTGCGACTTCAATATCTACTCGAGATATTGAAATATTGAATAATTCAAATGAAATATTTAATTAATGTTTTAATTTCTTAGTTTTGGTAACGGGGTTAAGCGCGGCGTTGAGTTCCGCTACACAGCACGCCTCAAATTTGGCGGAAAATGGTAAAAATAAATCAACTTCAATTTTATATAATATAAAATTACATAAAATACTTAACCGATATTAATCAAACTTACTAACATAAACATTAATATTCATACTTTTTTAAAAAACGTTTAGAAAACTTAATGTTCAAAATTCTTTTTTATTTTTCCTTAAACTCAATCACAAGAGGCGCGGGTTCAAATCCCGCTCCGTGTATATTTCTATTTTTCTTTCATAAGTGAGTATACATTTTAAAAATTCCCGAGAAATTCGTGAACAAACATACAAACGAATAATCCCTTTTTACAAAGTCGGTTAATACCTGCAACTGCTTCAACTCTTGGTCGGCTTGCCACTTCTTGAGCTCGGCGACCCCCTGGCCCACTGCGCGACGCTCCATCTCCTTCTGCCTCTCTTCCTGTACAACAAAACAATATAGAATAACACTCAGCTTCACGCTGTATCCCGCACATGGCGGGTTAGGCAGAGGGAACTTGGCAACCTAGTGTTAAGACACTCCGTTCCACTTCCGTTACCCACTTTCCGTTGAATTTGAGGCGGAACTCAACGCCACATAGAATAATAAAAAATGTATACAATTTTTTTTTTTTTTTCACCTTCACGCTGTATCCCGCACATGGCAGGATAGACAGAGGGAATTAGTGAATCAAGTGATGAGACACTCAGTTCACAGTTAACTATTTAGTAATTTAAGGTTATTTTTTTAAAGTTCAATATGTTTTGCAGATTATTTTGCTTTGATTGCAAAAAAAATGGCCGTTATTTTTGTTTAAACTTTTTTTAAATTGAGAAACTTTTTATATAATCACCGCAAACAAAATTTAATTTTCGAGGCCTCAAATAGCACCCTATATCTCAAATACAACGGAGAAAGGAGAAAAAGAGGAAGATGAAAAGGAGTGAAAAGGAGAAGAAGAACTTCTCTTTCACTCTGTCATGTATACAGCGTGAAGAAAAATTAAGAAAACCTCACCTCCTTCTCCTTATCAGCCTTCTCTTTCCTTCTCGCTTCAATCAACTCCTTGGCTCTCTCCATTTTATCTTCAATATGGGACTCACTCTCCGTTTCCAGTACAGATTCTTGGGGCTATATTGGAAAAAAATATAACAAGTAAATGTATAAAAAAAAATTAAATGTAGCCGGATTTGAACCCGTGGCTTTTGGATTTCTAACCACTAAGCTATACATTCGTATCGAGTTGCGTTGAGTAATATAAGAATTGTATATTAGAAAAAAAATATATATATATCCATAATGTATTTTAGAATTATCTCTGGTAATGGGGCAAAGCGCGGCGTTAAGTTCCGCCACCGATCACGTCACTGAATACCTCATACTTGGTGGAAAATAGGGAACGGAGTGTCTTAACACCTGGTTTCCGTCTGCCTACTTTGCCATGTGTTCCAACACATTTCCAATACAGCGAGAAACTAAACAAGGGAAAAGCGGCGTTCAGTTACGCCACTACAAACCCAATACCTCATATTCGACGGAAACTGGAGAGCAAAAGTATACCTTGCTTACCTTTGAATATACTAAAATAAGAAAGGCTAACAAATTAATAATTCAACCGTATTCGAACCTTGTCCCCTTCAGTGCTGGGCCCCGCTTGCTCTTTGGGCCGTCTGACACAGACGTCCCCATCGCATACAACCTCGTATTCCACATTACTTTTATCGTCAGTTTTAGCTATTTTAGCAGCTGGGGCCGACGATTCTGGAACAAAAATGTTATTAACCGACAATGCAAAAAGAGGGGTGCTTTAAGTTTTGCTTGTCCGTCTGTGGAGCTATAGCTGCTGAATGAACCGTAGAGTCTGGTTAATTTTTCAACTTCACGCTGTATCCCTCACATGGCAGTGTAGGCCGAGGGAACTTGGGAACCTAATGTTAAGACAGTCCATTCTGTTCACCACTTTTCGACAAATTTTAAGCGCATTGCGTGTTAAGTGGCGCTCAACGCTGCCTTTGCCCTATTACAACTTGCACTTAGTGTTATTGCAAGAGCAAAGAAATTAAATATGTATTAAGTGACCCAATTTCTCCAAATGGAAATCAAATTCAGAACAACTGTCTCGATAACTACCAAAAAATTAGAACTTACCTGGTTCATCATCATGGGCATTCTTAGTTGCAGTAACTTTTGGTTCTGGAGGGGGGCTCTCTTTAGCCTGAGCTGGGATCTCCTTCTCCTCTCTCACCTCCGCTTTTTGGACGGAAGTGGACTGTACTTCAGACTGTATGAAGTTTACTGTCTCGTCTCTGACATTCTGGGCTGACGTTGACGGTTGGGGTGGCGGGTTCTTGTCTTCTTTGCCTATTGAAATAATATTTCTTTTAGTTTCAGTCCGTTTTCCGTACAATGTAGGGTAGGTAGAGAAAAATTGGTAGCCCAAAGTTGACACCGTTCCATTAATCTCTTTTCGCTGAATTGAAAGAAAAACGTGTTGAATTGCAGAGCTCAACGTCGCGGTTTGCGTTGTTACAATAGCAAAGAAATCTCTCTCAGCTTCACGCTGTATCCCGCACACGGCAAGGTAGGCAGAGGGAACTTGGGAAGTTAGTGTTAAAACACTCCGTTCCACTTCCGTTTCCCAATTTCCTCCGAGTTTAAGGCATTGCGTGTTGAGTGGCGGAACTCAACGCCGCGTTTAAAGTAAAATAATAATAACATAAAATATTTAATTTGAAAATATTTTTCATTTCCTCGAGTGAGGATCGAACCTACAACCTGTCGCGTTTAGAGTCTCACACTTGTGCCACGACAGGCCTCAATAGCTTTATCTCTTGCCAAATGATAACGTTTTATATCAAGCGTATAAGAATTTCAACGTAGCTTGATGAGAACACATGGCTTAGTTGGTCAGGGTGCTTGAACGGTGTCCCAGAGGCGCGGGTTCAAATCATATTTTTAAATTTTTTATTGTTTTCCAAAAAGTATTTCATAAAATTTAAATTAAAAACACTTATTTGAAAATGGCTTAAAAGTTATACCAAAAGCTATAATTTTAAATAATTATCAAATACATACCAAAAACCAGCTTCCTGTGCTCTTGCAATATCCTGTCGATCCGCGTAGCTAAGCTCTGGGGTTCGACTCCAGCGCAGACCACCTCTAGTGGTGTACCGTTACGACCTATGAAGAATAAGGATGGGACCGGGACAAATTGATCTGTAGGATTAACCGTTAAGGGGAATTCTGGCAACCAAATGTTTACTTTTGATAATAAATTATTTTTTAATTATCCGGCTCCCCGAAAAAAAATAGTCGTATATATGAAATGGCACAGGCATGTGCCTTTAACGCCAAATTATGTTTTTTTTTTATGGATAAGACAGGGCAAACGGGCGTACGGGTCACCTGATGGTAAGTGATCACCGCCACCCACGACCCCGTGTAGCACCAGAGGAGCTACAGAAGACAGTGGCCAAAGCCACTACTTAATGCCGGGGGTGGTAATGGTCCGGTCGAGTCTGCCCATGCGTGTTGCCATTACTAACAACGTGACTCTCCCACAAGTACTTCAGTCGCCTCTTACGACACCATCAGTACCAGGGTGATCCTATTCTAAGCCGGGATCACACGGCGAAAGTGTTTAGATACCCACTCGAGGAAATAAAATAATTATTATTATGTGTGTCTTTACACTAGATCATAAATTTCCTCTGCCTACCCTACCATGTGCTAGATACAGCGTGAAACTAGATACAGACAGCAACTATAAAATATAATTATATAAATCAGTTACTAATCATTCTTTTTGTATATATATATTTTTTTTATTTATTATTTTGTGCGCAATAAAGTATAAATAAATAAATAAAAAATAGATTCGGCTTCACGCTGTATCCTAAACATGGTGGGGTAGGCAGAGGGAACTTGGGAACCTAGTGTTAACACACTGCAATCCTTTTCCGTTCTCAACTTTCCGCCGATTTTTTGAGGCAAAGCGTGTTGAGTGGCGGAATGCCGCGCTACTGCTTTATTACCAGAGAAGAACGCATGTGTTTTAATGGTTCCCGGGTTCCCTCTGCCTACCCTTATGCCTTAACACTATACTTTAGTGAACTGGTGGTAAATTGTTCGACGTTCAACAAATTAAGCTTGTAACCTCTTATTTTGAATTTATATAATAATATTACATACATTCAAATATTAATTTTCAAAATAACTATTTAAATAATTATTTTAAATGCCTATTTTTAGCAGGTATCATAATTATTAATAGTAAATCAGTACAATAGTAACAAAATAACACTTTGCACATTAAAGTAAAATAGACACTTTTTTTGAGTTACACTGTATTCCACATATAAGGAAGGCAGGGGGAACCTGGGAACCTAGTGTCAAAACAGTATACCCCCATTAGGAGACTCTAAACCCCCTTTTTCCATCATAATTTGGAGGCATTGCATGTTGAGTAGCAGAACAGGGCAAAGCATACCAAAGAAAATATCAATGCAATGATAGGGGTTGGAACATACACTGTGTCCAGTTAATATGATCATAGTTAAAAAGCAAAAGGGACTGAATTGGACAGTGCAATTTCAATTTTCAATATAATTTTTTATATACCACTACTTTGCCTGTGAAAATTAATTTTGAAATATTAGTAAAATTAAACAAAATTCATATATATTAGGGTATAATTTATATATGAATTTTGTTTCTGATTTCTGATGTATAATCTATATTATTATTACTTAAAATAATTTTGGTAATTTTAATAATATTAGTAGATAGTCTGCATTACTTTTTAATTTCAAAATGAATTTTAAATCACTAAAAAAGGATACAGATCTGGGCAAAATATGTGTAATTCTCTGAGCCACTCTTCAGTTTCACTGCTAAGAAGTTATTTGGATCTGACAATCTCTTTAGAATAATTGTGTTATCTATTGTAGTTGCTAGTTCCTTAGATAAGTCATTGTCACCTGAAAAATGCATATTTTTATCAATTTTGCTTCTTTTGTTTATAATTATTAGTGTTTGTAACAAATTTAACGAAAATAACAAAACTGATTTCGTACTTTTGAAAATTGAAAAATGTTAGGTCTTTTTGAGAAAAAGGACAAAAAATAGTTATAAAGTATGATAAAATATTAAAATAATAACTGTTTCTTTCAATTATAATGTGTTTGTTGAAGGAAGATTACATATTCCATAAGCCTCGCCCTTATCTAGGACTAGGTCTAGTCTAGGACACAAAATCAATCAATAAAATTTACAAAGTACACACAAATTGACACTATCCTTCAAATTAATGCACCAAATATAGAAAAAATATGATGTAATTCAAAAAATTGATCAAATAAATATAAGTTAACGTATAGTTTAACTAATTTATTATTAAATAGGCCAAGTATATAATAAATGCATTGTAAGGTACCTTCAACGAAAACTACAAATATAGTGTTTCTCTGTTTAGATAGGTTGACCGCCTCCGCCATGGTGCCCCCGTACCAATGCATTCTGAATACTTTATTCCCAGTTTTCTAGAACACTTGTAAAACGTTACCACTTTATTTCTCTATTTTTTTATGCTTTTCACAATTATTTTGTTCACCGCTACAAAAATATTACGATGACATGACACAACGGATTTTGACACTAATGACGTGTTTATTTTTATTTTGCAGCATGACAAGGATCATTATGAACTGCAATTGCAATGCATTTTGATATTTTTAAATAAAAATAAATGTATTTAAAATAGTAATACTAATAAATATATGAAAATATAATAAGTTATATATGTTGTATTACTTTTTTAATATATTACTGATCTAATAAGTATCAGTTACTTGTCTATGGTAAAATAAACATAGATAATGCTATTTAACACTAGATGGCCCTGTTGTGGAGCCGTCAAATATCAAATTCAGAAATATTTTTATTTATAATTAGAATTGTAGTAAATACCTGGATACATCAAATAGTGTAATTTCAATGACTATCCTTAAATAGTTATCAAGGAATACAAGAATAATTTGATTAGTTTTTGTTATTATCAATTTATAGGTACCTACTGCAATGAATTTTAAAATATTGGATATAGAAATTTATTATAATCGTTGTTTTATGATTGTAATATTAATTATTACTATGTTATAATAACAAATACACTTTCAAATAAATTTATACATTTATTTCATAGCACAAAGCAAACTCATAACGACATTTTAAATGCAAATCATTTAACTATTAATATAATACACACACATCCCAATTGAAATTGCACATCAATAATAATTAATACTAAAAATAAACACAAAAAGCAGTAGGCGGGTCTTAGTCACTAACAAGTATCTCTCACATCCTCTCTATAAATAAACTAAAGCAATTAACCAATTTGTTACCAAAGGCTGACAACACCACGCTCGAATGAATTTATTTTATAGCTCTGGCAACATTTTAGCGTCTCTTTGAAAATCGAATACTGCGTCAAATTGAAATGAGGCGCGAAATGCGAGTTCGCGCCTCGGCTAAATATGGACGAGTGTTTATGACTTTTGTTGTTCATTTTGCTTGTGACTTTGTTTAAATTGGTATATTATGATTCAATATTAAGTAAATAGTAGTGTAAAGTTATGTAGTTAGTTATTTTTGTCGTAGTTTTTCTTTTAGCCTATATTAAAAACATTTTTTTTCTTTAGCTTCACTCTCTATCCCGCACCCCAAAGTTCCCTCTGCCTACCCTGCCATGTGCGGGATACAGCGTGAAGCTGAGTAAAGATATTAAAAATCACAGTGTTGTATCGAAAGTAAAATATTTTTTCTACTAATATATTTATTTCTGCTTATGATTTATAAAGAGTTTTTTTGACATGAACTATTTAAATAGCTATATAAAATTCTAAGATTAAAAGAAAAGAGAATATTTTTTTTAATTTTAGAGTCAGTAAAGGGAAAATGTTTGGCTATAAATATAATATATCGGAATCAGGAAGATCCTTAAATATATGTGAGCTTATCTTTCTCGAACGATAGGGGTTTTCTGGATTGACTTAAGAAGTTGGTTCCGTAGGGACGTGGCGTAAACTGCGAAGGATTTCTGGAGGCATTTAGTATTACTCTGCAGTATGTCGAGTGTTTTAACATCAAGACCGCCGAGAGGGAGTGGAAATTGAAAAGTAACTTAAAGTGGGAACAAAGATAAGACGACAAAAATTGTTAATTAAGAATTTTATAAAAAGGAGTGAAAGGATTATATTTACGGCCATAAAAAAACTTATGTCTAAGTCTTGTTATCGTCGAAAATTAGGACTAAATTCCTCAGTTTGCGCTTCGTGTTGTCTATAGCACACCGAATGTCCTCCGAAATATTCAACAGTGAAACTGTAGTGTGGAAAAGACGAAATCAGGACTAATAGAAGATTGTTTGAGGTGAGAAAAGAGTATAGTTTCAAGGACTTTGGATAGGACATGTAACATGGATATAGTACTATAGTAAGTCACTCCAGAGGAATTCGAGGTTTTGGATAATGGATTGACATAAGCCTTCTTCCCCTGTGAAGGAAAGACATTACATGACAGCGAAAAATTGATAACGTGGCTGACCACTTGTGGCATGTCATCCAACACGAGAAGAATCATGTCGAAACTGAGATTGTCATTTCCAATGGTTTTAGTAGAGGTTGAGTGGACACACTTCTTGACTTCGCCTTTTGATACAGTTTTGAAAGAAAAAGGAAGTGAGTCTGGTTGGACAGCAAAGAAGTAAGAGTTTGTGTATTTATTATTCGATTTGTAAAGGGAGAATTTAAAATATTAAGATCCATTGAAATCTGATGATGATCAGTAGGTTTATCTACACCAAGTGACTCTAAGAATACCCAACTTGCCTTTACCTGTTGCAAATGTTTGACAGTTTTTTGTATATCTTTGGAATTTCCTCACAAGGATAGTAGTTTTCGCCCGATCAAGCCTAGCAATACACCTTTTAATAATTGGTGGTTAGCCTTGGTGCCGGTGTGTGATTCATACGAACACCATAGTCATAGTTGATGACCTTATTGGTAAGTAGTCGATGGTTTTTCAAATCATTCAAGACGCGTCCTAGGTCGATATGCTTAAAAAGTATTATATAAAGTATGAAGTTTATATACATATATAATGTAACTGTAACAAAAATACCACTGACTTCTCACAAAGACAAACAAAATGACTTTATCATTACCAAAACCTAATGATAGAGTACATTTTTCTGTCATCTTTTTCATTTGTCAAACAATAATAATATTTTACCATACATAAATCTTGTCACGGTAATTAATTATAGCATTTACGGGAATGACAAAATACTTCCGGAGTTCCACCGCAAACCACTTATCGTACATTAGCGCGTACAATGTGTCTATCGATCGCAGCCTCCCTCGCAACGCGCCGTTGGCCACCGACATTTTTGACTGCAACTTTCATTTGTTATATTTATTCCTTTAACTTTGATTTGGGGTGCCCTTAAATTGTATACTTGGTTTTGCCAGCGGTTTCGCTTGCGTGGTCAAATGCAAATTAATTTAATCCTTTTAAGGCCTTTAGGCGAATTGGCACAAAGGTGTGATTGTAGACGTGACAGGCTGTCGGTTCGATCAATACTCGTGAAGATGAAATATTTCATATTTAATTTCTTCACTTTGGTAACATACACACACGCAAATCTTCAAATTCAAAATTAATTAAAGCAAAAATTGGAGGACGAAACTGAGTGGCTTAGCACTAGATTCCCGAGGACCAAGTAACTCATAATAAAAAAAATCAAGTAAAATAATTAACAAATACTAAACTTAAATTTTAAAATTTTAAAAAGCGTATAAAAATTTTGAACGAAGCAGGATATGAACCCGCGCCTCTGGAATACCGTTCCAGCGCTCTGACCAACTAAGCCATTCGTTCTCACCGAGCTCCGTCGAAATTCTGATACGCTTATTACTACTTATTAATGTTGTTAGCATCTCTGTAGGGAGATTTTTACAAATTTCCGCTACCCAAAGACAACTCGAAAGAATTATCGTTTGGCAAGAGAGAATACTATTTATTTTAATATTTTGCCTTGACAATTTTTATAAGCTTTTTAAAATTTTAAAATTTTAGTTTAGTATTTTCTGTCCTAAGTGTGGAATAACACTTTAAAAAACATAGTAAAAATAATTAACAAATATTTTTAATTTGAGTAAATTAACATCAGACATCTGAAATATTTTGAATTGTATTACAAAAAGTTTTTAAAAAAATATATAACATATATTTTTATAAAGATGAAAACTGTATAGCAAAATAATAATATTAATACAAATAAAGAAAATACTTACAATATTTTCTTACCGACAAACCAGCTACCAGCTTGCGGCTTCGCCCGCTTGAACTACATAACTACATAAGTTTTCCAATTACGCATTACTTTCGTTTAAAAATAACTATACAATTTCCTATTATAAAATACTATAATTTTTAATATATATACACACACCTATAGTTAAATAGTTATTTACTGCAATTTCGTGATAAACATTATTTAAAATAGTATATATTTTTTATCTATAGATGAATTCCAATAAAACATATAATAAGTAATACGAGCCCTGTCATGGCGCAGCGGCACAAGCGTGTGACTGTAACCAGGTTGTGGGTTCGATCCTCACTCGAGGAAATGAAGTATTTAATATTTTCAATTTAAATATTAAATGTTTTCATTTCTTCGCTCTGGTACAAGGCAAAACGCGTAGTTGAGGAAAGTGCTCACTGGAAGTTGAACGGAGTGTCTTAACACTAGGTTCCCAAGTTCCCTGTTCCTACCCTGCTATGTGCGGGATAAAGCGTGAAGCTGAGAAAAAAAAATAAAAAAAGTATTATGAGAGTTTAGCAAAAATGCAATAATGAAAGCTGCAATTGAATTTTCCATTCAACCGTTTGTGAGATTACCATAAAAAACAGACATAGACAACAAATTTAAAAATCATTGTTTTATGGTTCTACTGCGTTTGTACATACGAGCAATCATTTTATTCTTATTTATTTTCCATGTACAGACATCCTTCAGCTCTGCAGCTTTCGCTGTAAAAAAGTTTAGATCATTGACTGATGAGGAAACGTCTCGCCTTGTTTACTTTAGCTACTTCCACAGTATTATGTCTTACGGCATTATGTCTTACGGCATCTTACTTTGGGGTAATGCAGCCGGTATTAAGTCAATCTTTGTCTTGCAGAAGCGAGCTATTCGCGCAATCTATAACTTAAGCCCTAAGGATTCTTTAAGGGAAATGTTCAAAAAGATTAATATGTTGACCGTTTTAGAAAATGTTACGTTATTGAAAATGTACATTTTTGAAAATGTTACGTATGTCAAGAAAAATATTAATAAGTTTACTA
Organism: Eueides isabella; assembly: GCA_019049475.1. NCBI lineage: Eukaryota > Metazoa > Arthropoda > Insecta > Lepidoptera > Nymphalidae > Eueides > Eueides isabella. The sequence continues at coordinate 637,844 of CM032410.1, read as the reverse complement.
AAATCAGTGATATACATAATGTTAATACTATCTAGAAATAGGCTTAAACTTAGTGCGTCTGTAACTCGATTGCATAGAGTCCGTAATTCTTTTATGGGACAGGGTGTACGTTTTTACAATAGGATTCCAGAAAACTTTAGAGAATTTTCAATACCATACCATATTAACGATTTTATAAATGATAACACGCCTTGGGAATAAAATGCTCTCTCCAGGCTGTTTCAAGTGTATCATTGTCACATAATTATATGATGTAAAGTTTTGTTAAAAAAGTGTATCATTGTCACATAATTATATAATGTTAACTGGTGGTAAATTGTTTGACGTTCAAATAACGAAGCTTGTAACTTCTTATTTTGAATAAAAATATTTGAATTTGAATTTTTTATGATTTTATTATAAGTATAGATAAGTAAATATGTAGTATAGATATCGCTAAAACAAATCCTTTTATAAATCACTGTTAACAGGCAATAAAAACTCTTCTAAAGAAACGCGACAGGAACATAACGCATTCCCGCGCAAAACAACGTCAAGAAGCCCGCCCATTTCAATATGTCAATTTGACAGCCAAACGTCAGGCATTGGTGACTTTGTTAATTGTTATTTAGCTGTACAACGTTCCTAAATAGATTGTAATGGTATGTATTTTAATTAAGATGTTTGTTGATATAGTGTTATTTCAAATTAAAATTATGTTTTTTGAGGCCTGTCGTGGCGCAGAGGCACAGTGCAACATGTGATTGTAAACGATAGGTTGTGGGTTTGATCCCCATTGATTGAGGAAATAAAATATTAAATATGTTTAATTTAAATATTTAATGCTTTCATTTCTTTGCTCTGGTAATAAGGCAAAGCTTCAAAATCGGCGGAAAGTGGGGAACGGAACGGAGTGTCTGCACACTAGGTTTTCAATTTTCCTCTGTCTACCCTGCCATGTACCTACAGCGTGAGTTGAAATATTTAGCATTTGTTTCGTTGGTTTGGTCTGTTTATTTTTTCCGAGACTGTCGTAGTGAAAGGGGATGGTTGTAGGATAAACGAGAATATTAATAGATATAATATCAAAAAGGCAATACTTTATATTATTGCCTTTCTTATTGCTCCAGTAAACAAGGCCTTGATAAATTCCACCTTTATGACGTATAGTATTGGAAATTTGAGCAGAAACTGGAAAATGTATTGTCTAGCTTTTAACAATGGGTCTTCATCTGCCTACCGTGTAGTAGCACAGTGTAGTGGCGTGAATTTTTTCAATTTATGTAGTTATATTTTACTTATTTAGTAAGATAGTGCAAATTATAAATTCAATGAGATTGAAAGTATAAAAAATGATTAACGTTTTGTTAACTATAAATTGTCAAGAAAATAATTTTCTTTTGAAATATTTTTTATTGCTTCAAGCTATATCTCGCATTAGTAAGACAGTGGAAATTATAAATTCAATGAGATTGAAAGTATAAAAAATGATTAACGTTTTTGTTAACTATAATTGTTATCAAGAAAATATTTTTCTTTTGAAATATTTTTTATTGCGTCAAGCTATATCTCGCATATTGCAGGGTAGGCAAAAGGAACCTGGGAACCCACTTAACGATACTTTGTTACCTTTTTAGACACTTCCATTCCCTCCATTCAGCTGAAGCTGAAGAAGCTACTTATTAAAAAAGTAACACATCTCGCTTTGCCTTGTTTTCAGATGAAGGAAGAGAAAATATATAAATAATTTTCTCTGCTAGTAATCGTACCTTACGGCGTTGAGTTCCGCCACTCTACGACACAACTCACTTAACTTGAGTATTTTAACACCAGGTTCCCAATTTCCCCTTGTCTACCCTGCCATATGCGTGATACACCGTGAAGCTGAGTGAGTGAGAGAGTAATCGAACCTACCTGTGGTGTCTAACCCTGCGTCATGATAGGCTATAAGCTATAGTTAAAATGTTAATTTATAAATTAGTATATGTAATTTTTCAACACGCAATGGCTTAAAATTCGGCGGAAAGTGGGTAATTGAAGTGGAACGTAGTGTCTTAACACTAGGTTCTCAAGTTCCATTTGCCTACGTTACCATGTGCGGGATAAAGCTTGAAGCTGAGTTAGTGAGAGTAATCAACACTCTTGATATAGAAGGACAAATTTTATGTGGTAATACAACATTTTTTTAATAATTATATTATATTTTAATTTCTTCGTAATGTGTTAAACTAATATTAACTAAAGATACAGAAGAAAGACATAAAAATTACATAAACTCAACTTCACGCTGTATCCCGCAAATGGTAAGTGCCGGAACTCAACGCCGCGCTTTTGCCTTGTTACCAGAGCGAAGAAACGAAAACATTTAATATTTAATTTCATAATATTAAATACATATTTCATTTTCTCAAATGTGTATCAAACCCAAAACCTGTAGGTTACAGTAACGCGCATGTGCCGCTGCGCCACGACAGGCCTAAGAGTGTTAATTAAAAATCTTAAGTTAAAGTTTTATTACTATATATATATTTTATTATTAAACAACTGATCTTCATGTCGGAAACATAGTATATAGGTTTTTTTTTATTGGCTGGTCACTCTGCTAAGTGAAATAGGTGTGTAGGGCTGTAGATAAGTATGATATAAAAAAAATACAATATAATTAATTAAAAATACCTTTTTTTAATCAATTATTATTTTTGTAACGCGTCATTTTACACTTTGACATGAAAAATACTTTTTTAATATAAAATTTTAATGATTGAAAACTCGAAACCATCTAAGGGACTGACTAATAATGCTTATGCTATCATCAAGCTACGTCGAAATTCTAATACACTAGGTACATCTTAATTATATTAAGTACTTAACATGATTTCACATATTTTCTACTAAGCTCAACTCACTCAGCTTCACGCTGTATCCCGCACAAGGCAGGGTAGGCAGAGGGAACTTGGGAACATATATTTTTTTTTATTATTTTAAGGACTACTTTAAAACACCCGTTTCCCACTTCTACTAAACAAGTTTTGTAAATAAAAAAAACACATAACCATAGACAATAGACCAAAAAAGAAAAGAACAAATTAAAAAAAAGAATGACACAATTTTCCCTACAAACCAATATTTATGTGACAAAATCGGATACATAATATATTTAATAAAACAATAATTTATTTATACAAGTATAGCAAACATCCCTTGTATCACATTAGGCGACCCTAATAGCCGCTCGCTTACAAACGGGGGACAACCCTCGATGTAATGCTTGAGCATGCGACAGAGTATTAACAAATTATACGTCTATGGTTACCGTAGAGTTGCGAAAGGAATGCTTTTTTTTTTTGGAAATTAGGGAAAATTATAATAAAATTATGAAAAATCTTCTTGGTATACACCGTTAAAATCAGTTTCACGCTGTATCCCACACACGGCAGGGTAGGCAGAGAGAACTTGGGAACCTAGTGTTAAGACTCTGCGTTCCACTTCCGGTCCCCACTTCCCGCCGAATTTGTGGTCACCATTGAATTAAGAATAGTAATGCATAGTAGTAAATATATACATAAAGTTTTTCAAATGTTAGTTGGGCTCGTACGCCAAGGGTTCCGTACTTACCTAATTACATGATTGTAGACAGGAGAAGTACCATTTATGAAAATTGACAAATTTAAATTTGCAATATTGTAAGACTTCTACTTTGTTTTTAAACAATTATTTAATGTTTTTTTATAATATACTTACATATAACCAGACCATTTTTTTTTTAAATATTGCCAGTATAATAAAATTAAATACGGCGTTTAATTACGCCAATATATCTCGGTACAGAGTGAAATTTAGAAACAAAAAAATTTCAGAATACATATAAAATGCCATATCTATATATTTCTAGTACTATATTAAACAAACACAGTAGTGAAACGTTCAATTAGAGACAGTCCGAGTGGGAATGGGATATATCGTAGTTTAATAATCGATAGATTTGGTCGCATAATTTAATAATTCGTTAAAAATGGCTTATCCGTTCAACTGCGTATATTAAAGGAGAGAAACAAATAAACAATAGATTCTAAATATTAATTCTCATTCTTTAATAATATTCATTTAGAGGCCTGTCGTGATGCAGCGGCACAAGCGTGTGACTGTAACCGACAAGTTCCGGGTTCGATCCCCAGTCGAGGAAATGAAATATTTAATATTTTCAATTTAAAATATTTAATGTTTTATTTCTTCGCTCTGGTAATAAGGCAAAGCGCGGCGTTGAGTTCCGCCACTCAACACGCAACTACTCAATAATTTGCTTATATAAATAATTTAACATTTAGCTCACTCTGCCTACTCTGCTAAAGTACGGCGGGAAAGTGTGTGAAACCGAAAAAAAAGTGCCCAAAACAAATCAAACACATTACCTCTTTTAGGCAAAATCGGGTTAAATTGGTTTGACATGGACCAATTATAAATCAATATTTATTCGACAATGGGCGGGAAGTACTCGAGGAACCTTAATTGAGGCGTTCGGTGTATATTTACCAAATGGCTAGTTAGTACTTACACCGGTTATTTGGTCTGAATAATTTGATAGAAATGCTCGTTAAATACGGAATAACTAAAAGGGAGTATTTCCAATATCTGTAGAAATTAAATATTTAATATTTTCATTTCGTCATTAGGTTGCGGAACTCAACCACATGGTTTGTTTTGTTACACGGCCAAGAAGATAAATATGAATTACCGAGAACGTAAATATAATGAATCACTCACTCAGCTTCACGCTGTATCCCGCACATGGCAGGATAGGCAGAGGGAACTTGGGAACCTAGTGTTAAAGGATACTCCGTTCCACTTCTGTTCCCCACTTTCTGTCGAATTTGAGGCATTGCGTGTTGAGTGGTGGAACTCAACGCCGCGTTTTGCCCTGTACCAGAGTGAAGAAATGAAAACATTACGTATTTTAATAGAAAATATTAAACATTTCATTTCCTCGAGTGAGGATCGAACATAACCTGTCGGTCACAGTCACACGCTTGTGCCGCTGCACCACGACAGGTAATTCACGCTGAATTTTGTGTTGCAATGTGAAACTTAACGCCGCAATAAATAAAAGTACACAAAGGAAAATAATACCATGCATATAGTCAATCTTTCAGAAAAAAATATTATTTTTATTTGCTCATTTCTATATTATAATAGAATAAACCGCGGCGTTGAGTTCCGCGATTCAACAGACAATGTCTTGAAAACTTTACGAGCATATATATCTAAATTAAATATCTAAAACTATAAATAAATTTAATTCACCAAACTTAAGTAATACAAGGGTAGCTTCACGTAATGGATCCTTCTAAATCGGAACCCGCCACGCCCCTTCCGTCGTGACAGCGCGCCAAATTATCTTGACACAGATTATATATTGCGCGCTATTTAACCACAGATACATTATTGTTATTTACGGCCTGGCTGTTTTGAGCGTATGAATTATTAAATTTATGTTTATTAATTGTCATATTATTTTTTATTTATAACTGGGTCACTAGCCCGCGGCTTTGCTCGCCCGAGTGCGAATGGAAACCACAACCATAAGCATGTGATTGTCAGCTACTGTGATTTGTTTTAAAATATTTTCATTAGCGACTTCTGGTTCACAAAACGCGACGTTAATTTTCGTAACTCAATGTGTCATTTTTAAAAAACGTTTTTTTTTGGAAACGGAGTGTCTTAACACTACGTTACCTCTACCTACTCTGCTATGTGCGGAAAAAGCGTGAAACTGTTGATATACTACTCTTGTGTGTAACTATAGCTTCCTTTTCATCACATCATTTCTTAATCACGGCAATGATGATAGATCCACACTTGGCTAATTACACGTTAATGACACCTAAATAATGATTGGTGACAGTAATCAGGTGTCTACACTACACTATGGTTCGTTAGAGCTAACTAGGGCTGTCTCTTGTTGTGCTAAAAATAAACTGTCAGTTTATATATATTTTTGGAAAACCATAAACAAAATGTACGTTAATAAAACGTAAAAAGCTAGATTAAACGGCCTGCCTTTTATCCAAACGCTCTATGTGTTTTCATTGTCTACTGTATCTCGTACCTGTACTCGATCAAGCAGACTTTCCAATGAATTTGAGACATTGCACGTTGATGGCGGATCACAACGCCGCGTTTTATCTGGTTACAAGAATGAAATATAATGGGGCATTATTTGATTTCCCCAAGTGGGAATCGCACCCATACCAGTCACGTTTACAATCGCATGCCTGTGCATCTCGACAGCTTTATTAACAACTTATACAGGAAATCTGCTACGTTATTTACAACAATTTCATTTATTTATATTTTTAATATATTTAAATTGTTATTCCACACTTAGAAAAGAAAAATTCTAAATTTAAACACGCATAAATATTTGAACGCAGCAGGATTTGAACCCGCGCCTCTTGGAAACCGTCCAAGCGCTCTGACCAACTAGCGGCTAAAGCCGCTAGCAGCTAAAGCCCTAAAGCGCTAAGAGAGCGAGCGGAGAGAATATGTAAGAGAAGGAAAGGGGTGTACAAAGTTTACTTTTAGATATATATATATATATATATATATATATATATATATATATATATATATATATATATATATATATATATATATATATATATATATATATATATATATATATATATATATATATATATATATATATATATATATATATATATATATATATATATATATATATATATATATATAGACGATATATACATATAGACGTAGACGATATTACAGATTGGTGTACAAAAAACTATATGACTTTAAATGTAAACAAATGCAGCCATATTAAGTTCACTCGTAAGAGAAAAAGAATGCAGACATCTTATAAAATTGGTACACAAGCATTAAAAGAAGTAGACCAAATTCGTGACTTAGGCGTTGTTATTGATAGCCAGCTAAGATTTGTACATCAAGTTAACAAAATGATCGATTCTGCTTACCGATCGCTTGGATTTGTACTAAGGTGTTCACGTGAGTTCAAAAGAGTGGAGACAATATTAAAATTATATTACAGTTACGTTCGCAGCAAATTGGAGTATTGCTGCCCAGTATGGTCTTCAGTATCTAAAATTCATTGCGATAGAATTGAAAACATTCAAAAAATACTAGTACGATACCTTGAATTCCGAACTGGTATCCCCAAATCTAAAACTTACCACGAAAGAATACAGCGAATCAAGCTCCACTCTTTGGGAGAACGAAGGGCATTCTTACAGATGTTATTTCTTTATAAGCTTTTTAATAATAAGATCGATTGTAGCGAGCTTATTGAACAATTAAATATTAACGTACCGTCGGTGACACCACGCTATCAGAGACCCTTATTTACACCGCTAGCAAGACTTCAAAGTATAGATAACGAATTAACCAACCTGATGTGTGACTTGGATATAGCTCATGACACATGTACGAGTTTCAAAACCAAAATTAGCAAATTTATGACACAGCCCGGCAGCAAAAGTTATCCTTAAAAATAATGACATTTCTTTTTTTTTTGTTTTTGCTATTTAATTCAATTATATATCAAGATATTTATTTAATTTATATTTTTAGCATTATGTATGACTTTTTTTTATTGTGTGATTTTTTTTTTATGTTTTATGTTTGACATTTTTCTTAAAACTCTAATCAATTTTATTATTTCTTTTTTTAATTTTTAATCTATAATAACAATTGTTATGTTACTGGAACATGTTGTGATTGTCTATAATTGGGAAAACATTTAGACTATTAATTGACCTTGATTTATTTGACTGTATTATAATGTTCTCCTGTTGACGATCCTAAATAAATAAATAAATAAATAAATAAATATATATATATATATATATATATATATATATATATATATATATATATATATATATATATATATATATATATATATATATATATATATATATATATATATATACGTAAATACATACATACACATATACAAACAAATATATAAATAGACAACTAAGAGTATATATTAAAAAAGAAGAAAACAATTAGAACATACTTATAGAGCTAAATATTAGTCTTTTAGCCTTTTTTATATTATTAAGTTATAAAGGAATTATATGGATTTCGACGTAGCTTGGTGAGAACGAGTTGTTAGTTGGTCAGAGTCCATGGACGGCTTAAGAGGAGCGGGTTCAAATCCTGCTTCGTTAAAATGTTTCTATGTTTTTAAATTTAGTATTTTTCTTTCCTAAGTATGGAATAACATTTTGAAAATAGTAAAAATATTTAATAAACAGCATTCTCTCTTGCCAAACGATAATTCTATACGGTTATTTTTGGGTAGCGGAAATTTGTAAAAATCTCCCTAAATCAGTCGTAGTGCAGGACTAGGCGTCTGACTGTTTATGAACCTTTACCCCGCAATATCCCTAAAATTGGGAGTGCGTAGAGAACGGAGTGTCTTAACACTAAGTTCGCTCAGACTGCCCTGCTTTATGTGAAATACAGTGTTAATTTTACAAATCCCCCTATCCATAAAGCCACCACTTCTTGTGAGAGTGCTCGTAGCTTTGAAACACTTTTCTGTTTTCAACTTTTTTCTTTTTTTTCATACATAAATAAGAACCATCGCGATGAACTTTTGAAGGCTTTTGATAAGGAAAGACGCTATTAAATCGGTTCATTCAAGAGGTAAGGTGCCACAGACAGACAAATAAACATACATATAGAAACAGTTTAACTTATAACACCCCTTATTTGCTTCGGGGCTTATAAAAGCTACAAAATGATATAACGTATGTATAACTAACTACAAGATAACAACCAATTTATCTCTCACTCTCTGTATCCCGCACACGGCAGGGTAGGCAGAGGGAACTTGGGAACCTAGTGTTAAGACACTCCGTTCCACTTCTGTTCCCCACTTTCCGCCGAATTTAGAGGCATAGCGTGTTGAGTGGCGGAACTCAACGCCGCGTTTTGCCTTGTACCAGAGCGAGGAAACGAAAATATTAAATATTTAAATCGAAAATACTAAATATTTAGTTTCCTCGAGTGGGGATCGAACCCACAACCCATCGGTTACAGTCACACGTTTTGTGCCGCTGCGCCACTACAGGCCTCAACAACAACCAAATTACTATGGCAAATTTTTTTTCTTTTGTCTTTAAAGTATAATCACACAGTATTTTGAGGCTACTTTGTCTCAGCGTCTTAGAATAATCATTATGATTGTGGGTTTAATATCTTCCCAAGGGAACAAGGGAACCTTATAATGAGAAGACTAAGTTCCCTTTACCTCCCCTGCTATATAAAGAATAAAGCGTGAAGCTAAAAAGAAATATTATTTACAATTTTTGCCATTCGCAATAACTGTAACACGATGAGTGACGTGTTAAGTGTATAGTGACGTGCAGATTCGACACGTTGGGGTGCATTTAAATGTGCTAGTGATGTGCTTTTGATGTTGCTTATGCAAATTCATAATGGAAGTCAATAGGGAGGGAATTTGAGACGCTATTATAATATTAGACTTGTGGAAATTTATGAATTTATTAAATTTAAATTTATGATGCAGTGGTTTTATTGTTTTTATTTAAGTGCACAATAACAATATTATTTTTTGTACTGCTTCACGCTGTTTCCGGTACATTGCAGGGTCGGTACATTGCATTGAATGGACTTGGGCACTTAGTGTTAAGACACTCAGTTCTCGTAAAGACATTTGTGTTTCCACTTTCTGATGGATTTGACTTTTGAGGCTTTGCGTAATGTGTGGTCGGTAAGTCGACAGCTCGCTTTGCGTTTTTGATATGAGAATATGATATATTTTATTTTGCTCAAGTAGTTATCGAATTTACTCGTTCTAACCCATGGGCTATACAAATCGAACCCACAACCTGTCGTTTACAGTCACACGCTTGTGCCGCTGCGCCACGACAGGCCTCAATATAGGCTTATACCTACTTATTATTATAATATTCTGTAATATAGAGTGAATTATTTTTATTAAATTCAGTTTCAATACAACAACGACCGACATCCGGTACAAAGTTTCCGCTTTACCAACTTGTAAGTAATTGGTCACAGATCTCAAATCGCAATCTCAAATCGTTTATGAGTTCTGACATTTTTGACGTTGACTTTTAACTCCTGAGGGGCTATGAACAATGAAATGCTTGCAAAATTCCAAAAATGGCGTCCTGTTTAATGACTCATTAAATATTATTATTATTAGTTATTCATAAAACAAGTTCTTACTCACTCACTCACTCAGCTTCACGCTGTATCCCGCACATGACAGGGTAGACAGAGGGAACTTGGGAACCTAGCGTGAAAACACTCGGTTCCATTCTCCACTTTTCGCCGAATTTGAGGCATTGTGTATTTAGTGGCGGAACTCAACGCCACGATTTGCCTTGTTATCAGAGCGAAGAAATAAATGTAAGAAACAAAATTGAAAATATTACATATTTCATTTTTTCGTATGGAGATCGAACCCACAACCTGTCATTTGTAGTCACATGTTCGTGCCTCTGCGCCACGACAGTCCCCTTAATAGATAAAGCAAGTATGTATCTATGAATAATGTAAAACTTAAAACTGGAGTAAAACATACTCGTAGTTATATATATAATGTTATAGGGCCCAAAGATTTGACTGTTTGTCTGTATATTTGTTCGCGTTTATCTCGCGGGCGAAGCCGCTAGTAGTAAATAAATGTAGGACTACCTATTAGCTACCATGAAAAATATTACTTTTAAAACAAAAATCAAACCAAATATGACCGGAAACGGCTTAAGGTTCGACTCCCATTCGGGCCAATAAACCAATTTTTCTTCGCTTTGATAACAAAACAAAAATGTAACAAATTGCCGTTGTTACATTTTTCAACATGCAATTTTTTATTTTCTTTTTTTTTTAATTGTAGAAAGTAAATTTAGGCTTTTCGTCCCTGTTCTTGAAAAAAATGTGTCTATACGAAGATATACGATTTTGACTTATTGCTCAGAGCACTTGGACGGCAAACAAGAAGCGGGTTCAATTTCGGCTACGTTTAAATGTTATACGTTTTGTATAATAGTATTTGTTATTCATGCGGAATAACTACCGCCAATCAACACCCAATATCTCAAGCAATAGTGAAGAACGGAGTGTCTTAACACTACGCTATGCGGGATACAGCGTGAAGCTGATAAGAAGAAAAAAATTGCAATCATAATAAAAGTAAATTGCTCTTCCAAAAAAAAAAGTATCATGACCAACCAATGACATCACAGATTCGTGATTGCTGGGCGTGACCGCGCTCATTACTTACCGACGACAGTCTCAACAGCACTAGCAAACATATCGCTGTCTCTCTCACTCATTAGAAATTAGACAACGTGGGATAGAGACGGAACATCCAAGTCGTTATCCCGCGTTTTTCATTCACAGACTATTAATCCCATTTTAATATTTAATTTTATGGCGACATTAAGTTTGTTAGGAATTTAAATGAATTATAGAAATTATTATTTTATTATGTGAATTTATGGGTCACTAATGGTTTGTATTAATGGGGGGACGATTTAGTGTGTCCTTTGAGGGCTTTAGTGTACGCGTAATTTGTTTAATGCGCATCTAATTTTGTGTTTATTTAATCTGTGTCTGTTTTGGGTGAGTATGTTTGTTTTATTATCTGTGGGAGTTTAAAGATTATGTCACAAATAAAATATTAATATATATATATATATATACATATATATATATATATATATATATATATATATATATATATATATATATATATATATATATATATATATATATATATATATATATATATATATACATATATATATATATATATATATATATATATATATATATATATATTAATATATATATACACAATATACCTACATAGAATAGGTAAGGCTTGTCGACCTGTGGGCGCAGGGGCACAAGCGTGTGACTGTAATCGAGGCCGGTTGCGGGTTAAATCCTCACTCGAGGAAATGAAATATTTAATATTTTCAAATTTTTCTTCTGTGCTGAAAGCCATAATGCCTCAAATTGGGCGGAAATTGGGTAATGGAAATGAACACTAGGTTCCCAAGTTCCCTCTGTCTACTCTGCCATGTGCGGGATACAGCGTGAAGCTGGTACAAAAACATATTTATTTAAATATTTTCTGAACCTGATGATGGGATGGATGGATAGTAGCATAGAGTCTTAATATAAACGCGAAGGTTCAACACCCACACGGGATAATAAATTACCTTATTTTACTCGCACTTGTAACGAGACATTGCATCGAAACAGGCAATATATCTAATATTAGATAGAAAGTTAGGAACAGAGTGTCTGAACACTATACTTATTCTATTTCGTTTCTCTACTGAAAAGATATAGAACGTAACGTAGAACTTTGCCATCATGTTCTTTTTTTTTTTTTCAGCTTCACTCTGTATCCCGCACGAGGCAGGGTAGGCAGAGGGAACCCGGGAACTTAGTGTTAAGACACTCCATTCCACTTCCGTTCCCCACATTCCGCCGAATTTTAGGGCATTGCGTGTTGAGTGGCGGAACTCAACGCCGAATTCTGTCAATTATACAAATTAAGTAAGTAGGTACATATTTACTTTTTTTTTCTGAGTAACTGAACTGCTGGGATGGTCTTTAAAGGTTACTTAGCTCTCTATTATTTTTATATACTATCCTATTGTATAGATGAGGCCTGTTACCGTAAATGTGACAGGTTTTTTTTTTTTTTGAGGCATTGCGTGTTGAGGGGCAGAACTCAACGCCGCGCTTTGCCTTATTACCAGAGCGAAGAAAGGAAACATTAAATATTTTAAATTGAAAATATTAAATATTTCATTTCCTCGACTGGGGATCGAACCCAGAACCTGTCGGTTACAGTCACACTCTTGTGCCGCTGCGCCACGACTTTAATATTTTCAAATTAAATATATAATGCTCAAATTTAGCGGAACGTGGGGAACGGACTTGAGTGTCTTAACACTAGGTTCCCATGTTCCCACTACCCTGCCATGTCCGGGATACAGCGTGAAGCTGATAAAATTCTATAGACATTGCGTTCTACTCAGACACACATTAGGCTTGTCTATAAATCAGTGCACTTGTCCGTCGGGAGGTGTCAATTTTCTTTTCATATTACCGTTGGGTTCACATAGAGCAGGGTAGGCAGAGGGAATCGGGATACCTAGTGTTAAGATAATCCGTTCCGTTCCCCACTTACTTACGAGTTGAGTGGTGAAACTCAACGCCGTGCTGAGAAAAATGAAAATTATTTTTATATAATTGAAAATAATAAATATTTTATTTTCTCCAATGAGTATCGAACCTATGACCTGTTGCATTTATACTGATAGAAGAGGACTATACTGATAGAAAAAGCAGAGGTCACGACAGGCCTCAGGCCTTTTTTTAAAAGTGATAATTTTACTAGAAAAACAAAATGTGTAATTGATTTGTTTTCGAAATTTGAAAAGAAAAATTGAGGCTACTAAAGTATAGTGATTCGAGAGAGCAAAGCCGCGGGTATATATATATATATATATATATATATATATATATATATATATATATATATATATATATAATATATATATATATTATATATATATATATATATATATATATATATATATATATATATATATATATATATATATATATATATATATATATATATATTCAGTTATTTTATTGACTTCTTCAAAGTATTTACTATGCCTATTCGGATAAGAACAAAGTAGCTTAGCGCCTCAAGGAAAAAACCATAGATGAATGTAAAATTTATAATAATTTTACATACAAAATACGTTGTGAGCTTTACAATTTAAAAAAAAAACCAAAGAAAAGTGCCGTAACTAAAAAAAAATCAAATATCTATTTATACCACTTTCACACAAACTGTATTGCGTGATGGTAATATTTTTTTGTTAATATATAAAAAAATAAGTCTAAAAATCATATCTCTTAGAGGCTTTTCGTGGCGTAGTTGTGGGTTCGATCTTTATTCGTCATTCGAGAAAATGAAATATTTAATATTTTTTATTTCGGAACTCAACTCCGCACTGTGTTTATTATCACAGCGAACGAAGCGAAGTATTGTATAAAGGACATAAAATCCACACAAATAAAGTTATATAGGCTAACAACTAGTCAGGTGTTCGTTGCGGTGCAGTGGCACAACGTCAAATGTAAGAGCAACGGTTGTGAGTTCAATTCCCACTTCGGTATATTAATTATTCTCTCGCTCTGGTTACGAAACGAAACGTGACAATAAATGGAGAACCCTCTCTCTGTCTACTGCTTCACGCTGTTCAGGCCAAGCGGGATACAGCGTGAAGATGATATATTTAAAAAAACTCCAGTTACACCTATTCAACAAGCACCTGCCTAAACAAAGTTTAAAATTCAAATAAATCAGGGCAGCTAGTTGCTTTAATGTAATCATCTACTGTACTCCTTATCAGTCCAGTCTCGTGTTAGTTTCTCAGGAAAATATTAGCCTCGCAAATTAGATTAACACCTTGCATTGTTATTTGGATGTAAAATAAACACAATAGATCGTTATATAATGATATATATATATATATATATATATATATATATATATATATATATATATATATATATATATATATATATATATATATATATATATATATATATATAATTTGTATGATAAATTTATATATTATATGATAAAATGAACACGAAAATATATATGTTTTTATAAGAAGTAAGGCTTATTGTAGGGCTGGAGATTAGTATGACGTTTTCCTTAAATAGTGCCTTAAACGTTAATCTTTACATAGTATAAAACGTATTCGCCTCGGAGCGGATTTTACAACGCATTTCAATGCAGTTTTCACTAATATACCGGACCGGAAGTAAAACGGGGTGTCGTAACACTAGGTTCCCAAGTTTCCTCTGCCTACCCTGCCGTGTGCGGGATACAGCGTGGAGCTGAGAGACAGAGAGTTTATAGAAATGGCTTGGTTATAGGATTGATGCCATCGTGGTCCAGTAGTTTAATCATGTGATTTAAAATGCGACAGTCGTAAGTTTGATTTTCTAACTGAAAACATGCCATGGAGTATACCAACGATGCAGCTTAATATAATTAAAAACACTAAAGAGTGATTCAAAAGCGAAAACCATATGACACACACTCCCTCATTTAGCTTCACGCTATATCCTTGGGAAATCCTGGGGAACTTGGGAACATAGTGTTAAGACACTTCGTTCCGTTTCCCACTTTCCGCCAAATTTGGGGCATTGCCTGTTGAGTGACGGTACTTAACGATTGCGCTATGCCTTGTTACCAGAACGTAGAAATGAAAATACTAAATATTTAAATTGAAAATATTAAATATATAATGACATCGAGTGAGGATCGAACCCACAACCAGTCGCGACTGGCCTCTAGCCTCTTATACTACATATTATGTACATATTATAACTAAACTTAAATTTAAAAAGCGTACAAAAATTTTGAACGAAGCGGGATTTGAATCCGCGCCTCTTGAAACCCGTTCAAGCGCTCTGACCAACTACGCCGTCCGTTCTCATCAAGCTCGTCAAAATTTTTATACCCTTTTTAAATTTAGGTTTAGTATTTTTTGTCCTAAATTTGGAATAACACTTTAAAACATAGTAAAAATATACATATTATATTATCGAAATTCAAACAGGCAAAGCCATGATCATAACATTAGTATTTACACTAAAACGAAACAAATGTATTTACCATTCATTGCTATTCTCGCTCAGTATACAGGGTGACAATTTATGTCAATAGGCGTCGGCCGTTTTGCGTTTATCGCGACATCTTAACACGCTGTATATCTTTGTAGAGTTTAATGGACAGGTGCCTTTCTCTGCCAGGCTCGTGCCAATCACAGAGTGAAAATTAGAATAATATATATGAGTCAATGCTCTAGATATATTTTATGTACCGTTTGAAATATTTGGAAGAATGTTTTCAGGCCTGTAGGTTGTGGGTTCGATCTCCACTTGAGGAAATAAAATTAAAATACTTAACTTAAATTTAAAAAACGAATTAAAATTTTGAACGAAGCAGGCTTTGAACTCACGCCTCTTGAAAACCGTTCAAGCGCTCTGACCTGACCAACTAAACCATTCGTTCTCACCGAGCTTCGTCGAAATTCTTATACGCTTATTACAACTTATGTTGTTAGCACGGTTTTCAATAGGCGTGGGTTCAAATCCTGCTTCGTTAAAAATTTTTACACGTTTTTTTAAATTTAAGTTTAGTCCTCTCTGTCCTAAGTGTGGAATAACACTGCCACTCGACACGCAATGTCTCCAAAAGTCGATGAAAAAATCGAAGAACAGAGAGTCTTTACACAAGTCGTTTATTAAGGTACCTACATGAATACTAGTCGTCGTTTGGGCTTTAACATGTGAAATAGAAAATTACGTATTTTCCGTTTCCGTGGGAATTTGTAGAGTTTTGTTTTCTTCAAACTCTTCTTCTACCCAATTTACCTACATGTCAAATTTAATACTAGATTAGTTTTATATGTATTTTGTATATCAGTTAGTAATAAAGGGGTTCTGTATAGATATTTCTTTAGATATAAGCTTTTCGTGCCATAAAACGCAAATTATTCACAAATCGTGGTCAGTTGACTGGTTTTGAAAAGAGGTCAATACGTGAGGAACGGAAAATTTTAAATCTTATGATTTTCTGTAGCAGAAAAAAATAAGCAGAAGTAACTCATGTTCCTGCTAGCTACAGCGGGAAGTTCAAGCAAGATTTCATAATAGCACTTAGTATTAATTGTATAGCTAATATTATTTTTTATTTTTTTTTAGCTTTTTTCTAATTGCTAATATTATTTTCTCATTTTCTTAGCTAGAGAAAACTTGGCCACTGTTAAGACACTCGGTTTCGCACTTTCCGCCGAATTAAGGGCATTGCGTGTTGAGTGGCGGAACTCAACGCCGCGCTTTGCCTTGTTACCAGTGCAAATAAATTAAAACATGTGAGTATATTAAAATTGTATGTATATTAAAAATAATAAATATTTCATTTCCTCGAGTTGGGATCGAACTCACAACCTATCGATTACAGTCACACGCTTGTGAACCTACGCCACCATAGACCTCAACTAGGTATATCTAATATCATAGAATTAAAAAAATAAAAAATCATTTCAAGTTACATACAAAAAGATCATTACTAACGTTAATATAAGATTTCATCTAACGACTCCGAAGAGATGGCCACAATCAATTTAAGGGTGTTGGGGGGTAAATTGCTGTCTAATGACTGAAGGTGCGTTTGAACGGGAAAGTTTTCTTTGGAAATAAACTTTATAGGCAGAGGGAACCCGGGAACCTCGTGTTAAGACACTCCGTTCCACTTCCGTTCCCCACTTTCCGCTGAATTTGAGCCATTGCGTGTTGAGTGCCGGAACTCAACACCGCGCTTTGCCTCATTACATTATAATACTTACACATCGATATTAATTAATATCGATTTATTTTTTATTTCTTGTCCATTTTAAATATTTAAAATGATGTGTCACTTTTATCTTTGTGTCGTTATAAGTAGTAAACGCTTTTGACATCTCATATACTATTCTAGTATCAAGTCAGCTAGGTAGCGGGAAACTAGTATAAAGGCTCTCAGATTTCCAGGCACGTTGGGTGTTCTTTGCGGAACTTAACGCCGCGGGATCTTAGGTTACAAATTACATGTCGGTTATATTAATTTGCTTTTAATTAACTTTATAAATATTTACTTGAAAATTAACTTAAATATATATATAATTATCTAAAAATAATCACTAAATAGACTAAAGAAAGCACAAGACGATGAACTTATTCAAAATGCTGACTCTGGCAACTGAGCACCAATTACCAGTGTACACAGCGGTCACAAATGTCTATAAATCTGTCTCCTTCTATCACATACAACATACATATATCTATCTCTTTTCAACGTTAAGTCAAATAATCACGATCATTAGTGATATAAATACATAATGATCTAAGTTATCACACGTCGTTAATCGAAATTAAAGCTTATTGCCTTGAAATAAGTCATTTTTTATGTTTTTTCTCCAGCTTAAATGATATAAGAACGTACAGCAACTGTACTATAGCTTTTATTTCTTGGGAATAAAACGTTAAATCTTTAAGCTAAGGTTGCTATGGGACATTTTTGAGTTAAGCCATCTTGTAATGACCGTGTAGTTACGACTGCAGTAATAAAGCTTACGTTCGCTTAGCAGAGGCATTAATAAAATAATATTACTCTATGTCTACACCCCGTATGTGGGCGTGGCGGGCCGTAGTACATCACTACGATGCGCACAGTGCGGACGCGTGCCACATAAAAGCAATTTTAAAAAAAAAAAAACGCAAAAAACAAAACGCGAGTGTTGTGCTCTGTGAATTTATACACTCTATAAATAAATGATTTAAAATTAAATCTATATCTAGTGCAATGTCGGAATTAGAGTCACAGATAAAAAAGAAAACGCCCAAACCGTTCTCGATTGAATCGTTGATTGGCGATAGGAAATCACCTGAAATCGATATTGAAAATAGTATAACACATAATAAAAATTCAGAAGATGAAGAAAATGAAAGGCTAGATGGTATTAACAGGATGAGATACTATTTAAATACGCCGTTTTTACAGCAAAATAGTTTTCCGTTTTTGTTGGGTTATCCTGAGCCGTTTTTGAGAATGTTTGGGCAACCGCCGGCACAAACGAGTGGTGAAGAGAAGAGAGAGAGCCCAGTGAGTGTTGGGAGTGTTGGGAGTGAGAGTGATGGCGGAGAAGATAATACACAAGGTAGCTAATTTTTGATAATCAGATGTATGGCTGTACATCAGCCTGTTTTTAAGTGTCGTGGCCTATGGTTATAGGTTTTTGGTGGACTGGGGCTTTGATTTTCAATTTAAATATTGAATGCTTTCATTTCTTTTGGGAAGACACTCCGATCCGATCTCCAATTTCCGCCGAATTCAACCCATTACGTGTTGAATGGCGGAACTCAACGCTGCGCTTTGCCTTGTTACCAGAGCGGATATATAAAAACATAAAATATCTAATTTGAAAACATTTATTATTTTATTTAACGTATTTGGGACTTGTACTGTCAGCACTTTACTTACACTTTACTTACACTCCCATGCTTGTGGGCACAATTTTTTGATTGTATTGGCTAAGAGTTTTGATTTATTCAGAGCTCGATGGGAGCTCGATGGAAATTTGTTATTAACAGAATTTGGATCACAGCTTCACGCTGTATCCCGCACATGGCAGGGCAGGCAGAGGGAACGTGGGAACCAAGTGTTAAATTACTGCGTTCCACTTCCGTTCCCTTTCTACCAAATTTAAGGCATTGCGTGTTGAGTGGCAGGACTCAACGTCGCGCTTTGCCTTGTTACCAAAGCGTCACCACGCGATCCGAAAATTAATATATTGCCCATATCTAATTGTCATTTGGTGTGCTATGCTGACTGACTATGTATCATTTAATCACTATATTACTTGAAGAGATGAAAATAATTCTCTCTCTGAGAGACAATACTACCTATAACCGTGGTGTCGCGGCGCCAAGCTCCATTTTTTCTTCAACAGCCACACGGCCACTGATCAATGCATATACTTACTAAAATTATAACGCATCGCTGTACATGAAAGATATTTGAGATATGTTTAATACATATCTAAGGACGAACAGGGACATGTATCAGTGTGTAATTTTTTTGTCTGTTTGTCAGTTTATCTACGAGCTTGTGTACGCTAATCTCAGAAACGGCTTTAGCGATTCAAATGTAGTACCTATCCATATTTTCATTACAATAACATTTAACGTTTGCTTTTTGTTACTATGTTTTTAAAGTGTTATTCCACACTTAGGACAGAAAATACTAAACTTAAATTTAAAAAGCGTATAAAAATTTTGAACGAAGCAGGATTTGAGGCGCGGGTTCAAATCCTGCTTCGTTCAAAATTTTTATACGCTTTTTAAATTTAAGTTTAGTATTAACGTTTGCTTTTTGTTAAAAAATAATAAGTTATATTTTAATCTAAAATGTTGTTATTGTTCAGTTGGCTGAAATTTTAGATTAAAATGTATATGGTCTCTAAAGTTACCAAAATACAGAACTATCTTGGATTAATAAATAAACAATTTGACTCTTCAAGGGAGTGTAGCCGCGAGCGGGTCGCGGGTTCATATAATAAATAGTTGTGTGGCTATTTTACAATAACTAGTAGGTTTAATCACTAAATTAAGATACAAACAGAAATAATGTTTGAACCATTTTTTAAAGTGTTATTCCACATTTAAGATAGAAAATACTAAAGTTAAATTTAAAAAGTGTATAAAAATTTAGAACGAAGCAGGATTTGAAATTTTAAATTTAACTTTAGTATTTTCTGTCCTAAGTGTGGAATAACACTTTAAAACATAGTAAAAATATTAAAATAAATAGTATTGTCTCTTGCCAAACGATAATTCTTACGAGTTGTCTTTGGGTAGCGGAAATTTGTAGAAATCGTCCCTACAGAGATGCTAACAACATAAATACATTGTAAGAAGCGTATAAGAATTTCGATGGAGCTTGGTGAGAACGAATGGCTTAGTTGGTTCAAATCCTGCTTCAATCAAAATTTTCTACGCTTTTTAAATTTAACTTTAGAAATAATGTTGGCATACATAATGTAAATATATGACAGAAATAATGTTGCCAGACATTATTCGAATGTTACAAAAAAGTTATTTAATAACATTGTATTAATTGTAACTTATAGAAATTCAATGCTACAAGGCCAAAACGCGGCGTTCAGTTCCGACACTCAACACGCAATGCCTAAAATTCAGCGGAAAGTGGGGAATCGAGTATCTTAACACTAGGTTCCTAAGTTCCCTCTGCCAACCCTGCCACGTGCGGGATACAGCGTGAAGCTGTTTAAGTTTAACTTACTTTATTCATTAAAGGTTATTGATATTTTAATTAGATTGTAATGGTTGCCACTTTGCAATTTTATCCAACAAGAGAACGGAATGGCTAATATTAAGCTTAAAGCTAGATTTTCTTAATTCTTTCGGTTTATGCGGTTTATTTAAAAAGGGGAAAGCGAAACATAATATTAAGACTCTGTTCCTATTGTGATACTTCCATTTCCCAATTTTCCTTTATTTTATGATGGAGGCGTTCAACGTTAAATTGCGGAACTCAACATCGAGATTTTGCCTCGTTGCCAGAGCAAAGAAATGATAATATTAATAATTTTATTTATTTAAAGAAGGAATCGAAATCACACATTGTAAATGACTAATTACAACATTATAGAAATTACTGATATATATATATATATATATATATATATATATATATATATATATATATATATATATATATATATATATATATATATATATATATATATATATATATATATATATATATATATATATATATATATATATATATATATATATATATATATATATATATATATATATATATATATATATATATTGCTTTTAGAAGACATCAGATTTGAAAACTAATAAGAGACACCTATTATATGATTTACTCACTCATTCACTCAGCTTCACGCTATATTCCGCATATGGCAGAGTAGACAGAGGGAACTTGGAAACCTAATGATAAAACACTCCGTTCTGTATCCCGATCCCTGTCTTCGGCTTCTGCCGAATTGGAGACATTACGTATTGAATGGCGGAACTCAACGCCGTGCTTTGCCATGTTACAAGAGCAAGAAATTCAAATATTTAATTACCTCGAGTGGTGGTCGAACCCACAACCTGTCACGTTTAAAGTCACATGCTTATGCCTGCACCATGACTGGCATTACATAATTTAAAATGAGATATTTTGTTTTTATAAAATTATTTTTTAAAATTAAATGTTTTAATTTTTAAATAACATTATTTGGCTAAGGACGAAATGTTTGGTCTTTTTGCAGGTTCTGTCTATCTTATATTGGTTTCGTTTCTTCTAAAAATAATATTTTAACTTCTGTATAGAGATTAAGTATTCATATTAATACGACATTATTATTTTTATGTAGCAAAGAAAATGTCAAACTTAAAAGCCTTTCTTTTATATTTCGTAGTTATTTATATCTACAAATGTTATTTCAGCTTTAACTGGCACCAAGTAAAAATACCGGATTTTAAATAAGTAGTTAACAGGAATTGTTGATATGTATACGAATATTATGTCAATATGTATTTTTTTCTTTATTTTAAAATAAGTCAATAACATATTTATATTTTCTACTTTTTACTTTAAGTGTAACTTTATTTCAGTTCGCAAAACTAATTGCTATAAAGTATTCTTATATACAACATACATTATAAAATCTTCGAAAATCAGACTAAGGTTAACTAAATAATAAATACAATCCAAAAATACCTACATAAATACACGGGATTGAAAAAAACGCTGTCACCAAAAACTTGTGAGACATTCATAAATTCAAAACAACAGCTAAACTACATTTTTCTAAAATTATTGAAGCACAATATAGTGGATATTTCACGGCAATTATTTTTCAAAATCACATATTAGACGGATTAGTTACGCAAAGATAAAATTGTCACGCCACTAGAACGCATCTGTGGCGTGAAATCGTCATTTCTAAACGTTACCGATTGGCGTACAATAATTTTGGCGCGAAATGCCGTAACAAGGTGACAGCTGTCATTTACAAATTAAAAGGGCGGAATGTCAAAAGGTGAAAAAAATACTTATTATATTTGACATGCTGCTTACAACCAGAATCCAATTTACTTGGTGAGGCGACAATTTGTTTTATTTATTATTTTATTACTACCTACTACCACTTAACACGTAATATCTTAATTTCGGCTGAAACTGGAGAACGGAACGGAGTGTCTCAGCACTAGGTTCCTAAGTTCCCTCTGCCTGCCCTGTCACGTGCGGGACACAGCATAAAGCTGAAAAAGAAAAAAAAAAGAAGAAAAACCTGCCGTTTACCTGCTGCGTTTGTAAAACAATTACGAAGTAAAAATAATAATGACATTGTGGCGTGCCGAAGGTAACCTTGCCCGCAGGTGATGGATTACATCGATTATATTGACGTTGTATATATGTTATTGTAACGTATCATAAGCTTTCTTCGATAAATTAATTTTCCAACAAAATAAGTCTCATTTTGAAATAAACAGTACTTAAAATAGTGAATTCAGTTCAGTTTAATAATATCAGTCGTAGAGTAGATTAGTACCTAAACATTTACGAGTAGGTAAACAATAATATAAAGAAGTAAGAATTCGTTGTCTGCAATATCTGTATCTAAGTTGGTAAAAATTGCATAATGAACTGATATATTCGTAGTAAGCTAAGCTGTTTCTTTCGCATTTCGTATACACCTATTTCTTTTTTGAGGCCTGTCGTGGCGCAGCGGCATAAGCATGTGACTGTAAACGACAAGTTGTGGGTCCGAAAATATTTAATATTTTCAAATTAAATATTTAATGTTTTGATTTCTTCGCTTTGGTAACAAAACGTTCCGCTACTCAACACGCAATGCCCCAAATTCAACGGAAAGTGAGGAACGGAAGTGGAACGGAGTGTTTTAACACTAGGTTCCCAACTTCCCTCTGTCTACCCTACCGTGTGCGGGATACAGCGTGTATCTGAGAGAGTATATATTTTATAACTGTACTTGCTACTTACGAGGTGGAAGTTCCTAGCCTTCATTAGCCTAAGCTCAATTTTACTAAGAGACTGTCGTACTAAACTTAAATAAAAAAAAGCATATAAAAATTTTGAACGAAGCAGGATTTGAACCCGCGCCTGTAGAAATCCGTTCAAGCGCTCTGAATTTTTATACGTTTTTTAAATTTAAGTTAAGTATTATCTTTCCTAAGTGTAGAATAGCACATTAAAAAATTTGACGTATTAATTGACGTATTATTTAATACCAACAACTTAATTAAGAAAACTTTTTAAATAAATTAATTAAGAATTTTCCATTCAAACTTGTAAAGTAAAAATATCTACCCACTACCTCATTTCGATTATTATGAAAAATAGCTATGAATTATTACGATGAACAAAGTTTTCTATTAAAATCTCAAATCAGTTCTTTTGTTTATGGGCTACAGTGCAGTGCTACAGACAGACATACAGATCAAACTCCAACAACACCCCTCTTTTTACCATTGAAAGACATAGATGATTAAAAATCTAAAAATTACGTTTTATTCACTCTCCCTCATTCTCATACTTAGCTTCACGCTGTATCCCGCACATGGCAGTATAGACAGAGGGAACCTGGGATCCCAGTGTTCATTCACATTGATTAATAATTACACAATTAATATTACTTCATACACCTATACTTTTATTAAAATGATTACTATAAGCTTATTTATACTAATTTTCATTATAAAAAAATATACATATTTTTTTGATTAATTGATTGCTTAATTTAATATCAACATGTTAGGAGAAAAAAATGTCTTTCCACCGGCGAGGTAAAGTCCAGCCGCAGCAGAAGACAATTTAATACAATTTCCCACGAATGTAACTGAAGTTAATTTGGAGAATACTGTTCCATTATTGTCTCCTAAATTTTAATTAATATTTCTTGTCTCTCACCTTCTATAACCCGCACATGGCAGGATAGGCAGAGGGAACTTGGGAACCTAATGTTAAGACACTCCGTTCCACTTCCGTTCCCCAGTTTCCGCAGAATTTGAGGCATTGCGTGTTGAGTGGCGGAACTCAACGCCGCGCTTTGCCTTATTACAAGAGCGTAGAAATAAAAACATTAAATATTTAATTAATATTTCTTCATCCTAAATAAAGAAAAGACATAGATAAATAACAGTAAATCGATAATATTTACGAGCGTATCGAATCTTCGAGTGCAACTGTCAAATAGTGCCGTCGGTACTCGGATTGCAATCACAGTTTCCCGAGGGACTTCCCCAAATCCCAGTAGAGCCAACCCCAAATTAACTTTATACTTGAGTAATACCAACATTGACAGAATTTTGTACAAAATATTTTCTTATGCATTAGATTACAATTCCGTTCGTTAAATAATATTGAATGGTTGTTATGTTCAGTTAAAAATATATATATATTTATTTGCTTTTCTTACTTTTAAAATATTTTCATAGTAAAATTTTCAATAGCTCTCAATTTTTTTTTTAAATACATTGATGTGTGGTAGCATAACTTAATCTCCTAGCCTACTTATCTCAAAATCAAAATTATGTTTAATTATAAATATTATAATTAAACATAATTTAGATAGATATGCCTCAAATTCGGCGGAAAGTGGGGAACGGAAATGAAGCGGAGTGTCTTAACACTAGGTTCCCGGGTTCCCTCTGCCTACCCTGCCTCGTGTGGGATACAGCGTGAAGCTAAGAAGAAGAATAAATATATATTATAATCTTTTGAGAGGCTTATCGTGGTGCAAATGCACAAACGTAGTAGGTTGTGGGTTCAATCCTCACTCGAGAGAATGAAGTACTTATTATTTTCATTTATACGCTTTGTTAAAAAGACAATGCACGGCGTTGAATTCCGCAACCAACACGCAATGCTTTAAATTCGGTGGAAATTGGGGAATGAAACGGATTCTTAACATTTGGTTCCCAATTTCCTCCTGCCTGCGCTGCCATGTGAAGCTCAAAAAAAAGTTTAATTAACTGTTACAACTATACCTTCTCTTTCTTCATTCCTGCGGCTTCACTTTTTTGATATAATTCGTCAATTGATTAAGAATGGTGTATAACTTTCCTTGATAAATAATATATCCAACATATTTTTTATATATACTCAATGTAGATTGCGAAGTAGGTATTTTATATAAAAACAGAAAAACATACACACGTATAATAATAAAACCACTTTTTATTACCATTATTTGTTTAACAGATACACTATTTTATTCACCCAATAACAAAGAAAAAAAAACAAAAAATATTTTTACCATTTTTATTTTTAAAAAAAAAAAACAACCACACTTTCCGTCAGTGTGAAAAATTTAAACGAACGCAAAACGTGACCGACATTAGTGATGTTATCGCTCATCGACACACTCGCACATTTAAAGGTCCAATCGATTTAACTTCGCCGCTTTCGAACGCACTATATATTCGAATTTTAAATTCTGATCGCAAACATGGCGGGAACTTTATTTGTTCATGGATACACAAAACTTTTTACTATTACGAAAAGTCTTATTTACTTGAAATAAAGTTGAAATTTGTGAAAAAACTTTTGTTTTTTACACTACATTTAACACGATAACTGTCAGTAGTTGTTGTAACAAAAGTAATGTATTTATTTGGTAAGATATCTACTTTTGGCTGTTTACATGGAAATTGAAGCCGAATTGTTATATCGAATCACATTGACACATGTCGATTATTCGATTAAGATTCTACGAAAATCGTCTCGTGTTTTTGTTTCGCATTTTATTTGTGTTTATTACTGTTGTTGATTTAATTTGGCGTTTTTATTGAAATACTAATATTAAGTCTCTTAAGGACGTGTTTAGATTTCAGATTATTTTTATTTTTCATTCTTAGAATATATCGCTTGTGCAAGATTTTCTTTAGCTATACACTGTAGTATCCTACTCTAAGTGATGATTTAAATATCTTAAAATTATTTTGTTTTATTTGTTTCGTATATTGTTGCTACAAATATATACCCACTGTTTCAAATAGATTATTTTCATTTTGCTTATTTTTTTGTAACGGATGCATTTACGGGAATCGGAGAGTTTTAATAATAGGCTCCTTCTGCCTGCCCTGCTTCTATTGGCCTGCATAAAGCTAAAAAAAGTTATTTATTATTCTACATATTTGTAAATACATTTATATCCCGTTTCTCCTCTTAGCAAGTATTTTGCGGCTTGGTACCTGAAAAGGATTCATTTTCAACCATAATAGAATAGTGGTACCAGTATCACTGTTTTTACGCAATGTCCAAATACTCGGCCTATTTTACATATTACAATTATATACCACTAGGTTCCCAAGTTCCCTCTGCCTACCCTGCCATGTGCGGGTTACAGCGTGAAGCTGAGTAATTATATACGAAGTAAGGCATAGATAATCAATAAAATTACTCTAGGATAAATTGTCTATATAAAAATATTCAAAAGAGCATAAAAAATCTTATTTAGCAAACGTATAAAAACTTGAACGAAGCCGAGTTTGCAACTACGCCTCTCGGAACCGTCCAACCCATGGGTTTGTGGTCAAAGTGCTAGGAAAAGTGTTTTTCTTTAACACTTTAAAATTAAAAAGAAATGTTTAAAAAATCTCGTTTATTTGTTATTATATTTAACCCTAATAATGACTAAACAAATGGACCGATGTTAATGTGTTTCAATGGGATTTTCTTTTAATCGTATATATTGATACGTATCCACCCCACGGGAATATTATAGTAGGGTGTTAAGAATTGTAAAAAGGCGAGATTATAACAAGGATTATTCGTAAAGCTTTGTAAGCTAAGGGTATAATATGTAATGGATTTAGTTTAAATCTGTGAATTTAATTCATTATGTACATGTCTAGTTGATCTTGTAAATATTATTTATAGGTTATAACTTGAGTGTGTAATTTCCTTCATAAAAGAAGAAAATTATATAATAATGTTTTTGATTTTCACGATTGTTACACATTTTAAATGAAACACTTTTAACCGGATTAATCGTGTATATTAGTTGTTAAACATGTTTTTTTGGAAACCCGACGTTTCGAACAATTTACAGTAGTCCGTGGTACTACTGTAAACTGTGTACTACAGTAAAGTGTTTCATTTAAAAAGAAAATTACATGTTCAAGTCACATACCTTTGACTATGTTAATAAATCACTATGTTTATTTGATCTTTTCTCGTTACTACAGTGAGGGAGTCAATATATTAAATAGGTATTTCGTTTATCGTCACAGTATAAGTCCCCGCGCCACTACAATCTAGAAATAAAAAAAAAACACTTAAAATAAAAATAAAAAAATAATAGCTTAAATAAAAAACTGTTATATTGTAAAAAAAATGAAATCACATCAAACGTTATCAGTGTCAGCATGAAGACCAATCTCGTCCGAAACATCGCCAAGGCGTGGCGCTGATTCAGCAACGTTTTTTATCGTCCATTTGATGGCTTCATCTCTGACATTGCAGCTTGACGACCTTTTCTATCCAAAGTAATCAATCTGGGAGTACATTAATATTATGGACAGAAAGTATACTTATATGATTTTATATGTTTTTTATTTTTGAGTTTTAAAAGTAGTATTTTTTATATATCATTATATAATCGTATTTTCCCTGAAATTACGTATATAATATTTTTTAAAAGATTTTCTTTCTAAACCTCTAAACAAAGAAAGTAGGCAACAATTTTTGAGAAATGAAAAAATCAATATGCCAGATTATATTGGTATATTTCATATACAAACAAACTTTGTTATTTTACAAGCAACACGTAGCTGATTTTGTTATTTTATAAGCTTTTCGTTAAGAAATTTCATTTTAGAACATTGAAATCGAAACTTTGCTATGCAGACCGAGAGCCAATGTAAAAAAGTTTTCCGGACACGTCAATGTCAAAACGTCGAAATTATCGACAACTTTTCTGTAAAGCTTTAAAAGTGTCGCATGATCTTATCTTTTTAATAAATTGCTTTTATTTAAATGGTATTCAATGCAGAAAGCCTCATGGCATATATATGGCTTGGATATTTTTTTTATCTCCGTGTGATGCTTATTTATGGATAAAACGAATAATACCTAGGGACAAATCACTTCGTTCAACGTTTTCTATAAATGTAATGTCAAGTTGTTTATACGTACATAATTATAAATAGAATCATTTCTCTCGTGTACATTGTAACGTTCCAAGTAATAATTTCTTACATGTGAATGTATATGTATAAAAAAATACAAATTAAATAGTTTTAACCAAGGACAAATTCTACTGTGCTCAAGTTTCGTATGAGTAGATAATTTATTTGCTAGCAAAATATCTAAAGTCTTTTTTGTTAAATATTAATTTTGATTCGTATTTTTAGATCAAGCCATACGAGTAATTATTGCCATATACGGCATTCAAGCATACGCCTTTTACATTTACTGCAATAAGTATCTCGACATTTGTGATATGTCTTAATCTCATCTATTGTCATAAAATAGACTGTGATTTTGATGACCAACAAAACCAACAAAACCAAACATCATCTATCGGATAAACATAATTTCAGGGATAGAATTCAAATTCATAATTATCATTTACAGACAGCATTACCATTATATATATATATATATATATATATATATATATATATATATATATATATATATATATATATATATAAGTGGTTTTTAAAACAATTTTTTTTTAATAATACAAGTTATTACACAATAAATACAATACAAGTTATTTTTTCACAGGTAACGAATCTGAAGCAGATCAAGAAGATGCAGACACACCAAGAGAAAATAAAGCGAGAAGAAGAAGAACTGCCTTCACATCAGAGCAACTGCTGGAGTTGGAGAGAGAGTTCCACGCAAAGAAATATTTGAGTCTCACGGAGAGGTCCCAAATAGCTTCTGCGTTGAAATTAAGTGAAGTACAGGTAATATTTATTTTTCTTATTTCCAAGCACTTCCTGCTTATAAAGTGAGGTCGATAACTCCCTCACTAATATTGTGATATTTCAATTTCCCTTAACTGCCCATTTTGAAAATATTTTTTAATATCAGTGGCTAAATATTTTTTTTCCATTTAAAGTTTTAACCTACAAACTTTGCGTTTTACTACCTCTTTATAGGATGCCATCAATTTTGCAATGACATCATGTCAAAGAATTATTGCTTACAAGGAACCAATTGATAGTGTTTTGTAGAATATATTTATGTAAAGAATTAGACGCGGTTGTTCAATAAAATAAAATATAAATATGAGATTATAAATAAAACTTTAATGACTTAGGTTAAATAAATACTAAAATTCATCATTCGTACAGAATTTAATTATGCAGAAAACTGTGAAAAGTAATTTATTATAGAAGACAAGTACGAGCTTTGTATTAGAAAATATGTTTTTGGAATCGGTTCGAGCATTCGCAGGGCTTTCACTCTCCATACAAAATATTATGTCCAGTTAAATGGCCTCACTCTCTAATAATAAAAAGTAATTCTTATTTGCTTGTTATGGATAAGTTCAAGAATTTGTTGCTATTTAAGGAACAAATAATACGTAGTCCGCCACATTGCTTAATATTACAATGTTCTTTAAAATCATAGAGATCGTTGCCAAGATTCTGCAGCAGTATAAGCATGGGAAAAAAGTTCAGGTTTCATTAATTACTTGTCACTAATATTTATATAGTTTCTCTGAAAGATTGACATCCGAATTATTTGCCCCTAACCTTATAGTAAACGAGTTTTGGAAATTACAGCCGTTAAATTGTATTTTCTTGTTATCTATATTGTTGTAGGTAAAAATTTGGTTTCAAAACCGTCGAGCCAAATGGAAACGAGTGAAAGCTGGACTAGCTTCTGGCAGCCATAGCAGCAAGACAACTGGAACTAAAATCGTTGTGCCCATCCCAGTACATGTAAATCGATTCGCGGTACGAACACAGCACCATCAGATGGAAAAACAGAATTTACAGTATCGTTTAGACAGAACCCAACCATTATCAGGGAGTTTATTACAATCGCAAACATCAGCTTTTCTATCGGCAACGAAAATCGATAATCGACCGGAATCGATATCGTTGGGCAACACTATCTATGACGCGCGGCTGATGGCGCGCTTTCAAAATGGCCGACACAGCTAATTTGTAAATTGTATTATTGTTAGTATTTAGTAAGATAAAGCCTAAATTTAGTTGTATATTATTATTAAAGATTGTGTGATTGTATATCGTTTTTTATTATTATTTCTGTGTTATACTTTTTGGACTCATCATGAAAAATATTCAGAAAATCGAAACATTTTAAATATCTAATTAGATAATAGTAAAGTAAGCAGAAGTACCTACTCATCTTCACGCTGTATCCCGCACATGACAGGATAGGCAGAGGGAACATGGGAACCTAGTGTTAAGTCATTCGGTTCCACTTTCGTTCCCTACTTTCCGCCGAATTTGAGGCATTGCGTGTTGAGTGGCGGAACTCAACGCCGCGTTTTGAGAACAATCAAATAAGTAGAAGTACCTAATACTAAAGCCAATTTACTTAAAAAAGAATGTGTCTTTCGACATATGCTTCTAATTAATTTTGTTTAATAAAAATATGAATCTATCTATTAACTAAAATGTTTGTTTCTTGAAATAATATTTAACTTAATATTATTTGTATAACGCGACCAAAAGCGTCCTATAAAAGTGATAGATTATGAGCGATAAACTGTCATATCCACGCTCTGGACGTGACGCAAGCCTGCCGCTCAGTACGCAATACCTCAAGAATTCGATGAAAAGTGGAAAGCAGAAGTGGCTTAATAGGAAAAGAGTGTCTTAACACTAAAGTCACCCTGCTATGTTAAACTGAAGACAAAGTTATACATATACCTTATTTTACCAGTTTTTTGTTGTGCTGAGACACAGTAGATACATATTTGTATACGCGTTGGTTTTGGATTTGATTCTCTGAGTGATACTAAATAATTTCCTATATCTGGTAGCAAGACCAAGGCGGGGTTACAGCATTGTTAATATATTAGTATTACCTAATACATATTCAGGAAACAAAAATACTATGCAGGAATTCTTAGTTCGCCGTTGAGTTTATCACTCAACACGCAAAAAAGCGGAGAATGGGTGGCGGAAATTGGGAAATGGAACGGAGTGTGTTAATATTAGGTTCCCTAAGTTCCTTCTGAGGCCTGTCGTGGCGCAGCGGCACAAGCGTGTGTCTGTAACCGACAGGTTCTGGGTTCGATCCCCAGTCGAGGGAATGAAATATTTAATATTTTCAATTTAAATATTGAATGTTTTATTTCTTCGCTCTGGTAATAAGGCAAAGCGCGGCTTTGATTAACGCCAGTCAACACGCAATGCCTCAAATTCGGCGGAAAGTGGGGAACGGAAGTGGAACGGAGTGTCTTAACACTAGGTTTCCGGGTTCCCTCTGCCTACCCTGCCTCGTGCAGGATACAGCGTGAAGCTATGAATAAAGTAAAATTCCTTCTACCTACTCTGCCATGTGCGTGAAACTGAAAATGAAATATTTTTTTACACAACGTATATTAATATGCTTGTTGCTATACAAATTTGTTTTGAATTTTTAATATAATGTTGGTAGATGTCAATAATTAGTTATAAAGTACTAAACTTAAATTTAAAAAGCGTATAAAAATTTTGAACGAAGCAGGATTTGAACCCGCGCCTCTGGAATACCGTTCCAGCGCTCTGACCAACTAAGCCATTCGTTCTCACCGAGCTCCGTCGAGTCCTCCTCTCGTCCGTCTGCCTACAGTCTCCCTACAAAGATGCTAACAACATAAATAAGTTGTAACAAGCGTATAAGAATTTCGACGGAGCTCGGTGAGAACGAATGGCTTAGTTGGTCAGAGCGCTGGAACGGTATTCCAGAGGCGCGGGTTCAAATCCTGCTTTGTTCAAAATTTTTTTAAAATTTTTAAATTTAAGTTTAGTATTTTCTGTCCTAAGTGTGGAATAACACTTTAAAACATAGTAAAATTAGTTATAAAGTATTTTACAGGACCATAAATACGTACAAACAAAAAATATTTTATGTTTAATACAATTATTTTGATAAAACACCGTTGCGTTTTGGCGCTCCGTTCTCTTCATTTCTCCGCTAAGGACACAGCGTGAAGCTAATATTAAAAGGAATTTAACCTACTGTATATTGAAGTTGGTGTGAAATAATAGAAAAAGAGTAGAATTTAAAAAAAAAAACACCAATATAAAAAATCACTCCTTCACCTCATAGGTACAAGTTCTTGTAGATGTTAAATCAAATTTTCATGAAACGTAACTAAACACCACAAACACCGTACCCACTTCAATTAATACATTCAGGAGGCTACCGATTTTTTTTTGCCTTAAGCTGACGCCTGTCGTTGAACAAGCGTGTGACTGTAAACGACAGGTTGTGGGTTCGATCCCCACTCGAGGAAATGAAATATTTAATATTTTCAATTTAAATATTTAATTTTTTAATTTCTTCGCTCCGGCACGAGGTAAACGCGGCGTTGAGTTCCGCGACTTAACACGCAATGGAACAGAGTGTCTTAACACTAAGCTAACAAATTCCCTCTGCCTACCTTGCCATATGCGGGATACAGCGTGAAGCTGAGAGCATATATAATGTATGGGAGAGCGTACCGTTATATATGCAGGCCGTTCTCCATTTTAAATACTAATTATTTTAAATAAAATAAGAGTTATCTCGATATAATTAATACGTTTCTATATATTTGGGAAGAAACAAACGAAAATATACAATATTTAATAGGTATCTAGTATCGAAACACTCCGACCCATTCTCCACTTATCAATACCAACGTAGAAATTTGAAAAAAAAAAAAATAATAGTTCAAAAGTCAAAGGAACATCTGGACCATAAGTAATAACACTGTTAATGCGTACTGTAGAAAAAAAAATCACGTCAATTTATCGTGTGTACCGCCACGCCTACCGATTTGGGCGACTATTAGCCACATCTGCCCTACACTAGGTTCACGCCCAGGATTTACTCGGATTTGTTATAATTAATTGTCATACTACATCGAGGCCTGTCGTGGCGCAACGGCACGAGCGTGTCACTGTAATCGACAGGTTTCGGGTTCGATCCCCAGTCGAGGAAATGAAATATTTAATATTTTCAATTTAAATATGTTTAAATATGTAGCAGTTTAAATTTTAATGCGGCGTGCGCGGCGTTGAGTTCCCCCACTCAACACGCAATGCCTCAAATTCGGCGGAAAGTGGGGAACGGAAGTGGAACGGAGTGTCTTAACGCTAGGTTCCCGGGTTCCCTCTGCCTACCCTGCCTCGTGCGGGATACAGCGTGAAGCTAAGAAATTGTCATATTAAATGTTTTATGCTAGCTAGTATAAGATATGTGATTTTTATGTGAATACAGTTTAATGTATTTTTGTGGGAGGTAAAGTAGGTTACTCTGTTGTTCTTGTGTGATGAATTTGGTCATATTTATAGATGAGAGATAACCACTGTTTTTTTTTTTTGCTATATTACTATTAATTAAATACCTATTTAAGTTGTTATACCTTGGCCTGTGTCGTGTCGAAAGGGCGCAAGCGTGTGACTGTGAACACGACAAGTTGTAGGTTCGATCTCCACTCGAGGAAATTAAATATCTCTTTTTATTTCTTTGCTTTACAAAAGTTACAGTTTGCAAAAGTTACAAGGCAACTCGCGGTAGCCAACAGGCTATACCTGAAATTCAGCGGAAAGTGTGAAACGTAGTGAACACTAGGTTCCCAAGTTCCCTCTGCGTACCCTGCCATGTGAGAGTTAAGTTTGGAGCGGTAACAAATGCGCAATAGTTTCACTATTCGGCACGCTATACCTCCAGAACTCAGTGGAACGTCGGGAACGGAAGTATGACGTAATTTATTTATTTATTTATTTATTAAGGAAGACATACAGTTTTACAAGTACTTCAAATAAAAACCAAATTTACATTCAATTAACCAATGAAGTCTTCACATAAAATAGTACAAAAAAAAAAAATAGCTAGATGTACAGTTAATCAAAAAGAAATCAAAATAAAACAGAAGAAAATCATTCAGAAACAGCTTCCATGACAAGTGATTTGAACTTATTTAAATTTTTAGTAGCGACATGTCAATATCGACAAACGCATTATCATGAGAGCTGCAAGCACGATAAATAAAAACATTTCCACCATATTTAGTTCTTGTAATAGGTACATAGAACTGTGATTTATTACGGGCTTGTAGACGAGGACATCTCAGACTAATATTACTTAAAGGGAAAGGGGTATCAATATAATTATTAACTATTTTAAAAAGGAAAAGTTCGTCCCTAGCCAAACGACGGTTCTTTAAAAGAAGTGAAGTTGGAATAGGTTGTTTATCGAGATGGTATTGATTGGCTTTAATACTAATATGTTTATTGAACCTCTTTTTAATATTTTCAATTATATCAATGAGAACAGAGTGTCTAAACGCTAGGTAGTCATCATACCTTTGCTTACACTGTTACGTTAAAAACGTATGGATTTTGGAAAACACTTGGATATTATATCCTATATCATATTCTAAAACTCTTCTCTCTTCTAGTCTATCTTTTGGTTAAATGGAATTTCAATTCCAGAATCGGAGAATTTTATCAGATTCATATTTTTACAAAAAATAAATAAATTATAATTAAAATCTAAAGTTGTAAGATTTTCAAACTTGGAAAAATATAAAATTCATTGAAATTATTTTTACTATGTTTAAAACATAGTTACTGTTATTCCACACTTAGGACAGAAAATACTAAACTTAAATTTAAGCAATTCGTTAGTTGGTTAGTTGGTCAGAGCGCTGGAACGGTATTCCAGAGGCGCGGGTTCATATCCTGCTTCTTTCAAAATTTTTATACCCTTTTTAAATTTAAGTTTAGTCATTGAAATTAGTTTTGATTTGGGCATATCAAGTGAATTGCAATTAAGTTATATAGCAAGAATGGTGACTGGTAAAAAAGGCTGGGAGAACTTCCCTTCAGTGGAACTGTGAAAAAGGTATGTCAAAAATGTAGCGTTTGGCGCTCTATACTCCCTGGATACCCTGATATTAAGGTAGAAAAAACATAAAATTCAAATAACTCCAGTATCAAAACTTTACTGCCTAATTTTGGCAAAGTGCTTGTACTCTTAATCTAGACATTTGATTGACATAAAACGAAGCTGAGAATCATCACCGTGATAAAAAAGGTTTCCGATCAATATAACTTGAGGTCTGTCGTGGCGCAGTGGCCCAAGGGTGTGACTGTAACCGACAGGTTGTGGGTTCGATCCCCACTCGAGGAACTTAAATATTTAATATTTTCGATTTAAATATTTAATGTTTCATTTCTTCGCTCTGGTAATGAGGCAAAGCGCGTTGAGTTCCGCCACTCAACACGCAATGCCTCAAATTCGGCGGAAAGTGGGGAACGGAAGTGGAACGGAGTGTCTTAACTTCCCTCTGCCTACCCTGCCTTGTGCGGGATACAGCGTGAAGCTAAGAAAAAAAAGAAATAATCAATATTACTGCTCACCGACTGCAATTGGATTATTCCTAAAATATTTTACGATGCCACAGATACTCACAAACAGATACGTCAAACTGTTACACCACTTCTTTTTGCATCGGTGGTTAAAAAGAACAACTAAATACAATTAGTACCATAATAACTATTTATGTAATAATTGTTATAATTTAATTAAAAAATAAAATAATTAATTAAAATAATTATTTCAATGGACGCCAGCATATCCACCCTACATTTTATAACAAACAATAAAACGGCCATCTTTCAATTCCATTCAGCGAATGTCAAAGGGCAATCTCTTTGTTAGTTTTACCGTAAAATTAAAAAATGAACCTTATACCATCATTTTAAAGTGCAAATTCAACCGACGAGCCCAAATTTTACCTTCAAAAAAAAATTATTTAACAAAGAACTTTAATTCTGTAAGTTTAAAGTTCAAAATACGTTGCAATTGAAATGTTTGCAAAATTACTAATCTCTATAGATGTAGTATTAAAGATTATATTCGGTCATACATTTTGTTTCTACGCTTTTATCGCTCAAATAGATTTCGGTCACGCCCACTGAGAACTAGGGTGACTGTGATTAGAGGATTTATTCAGCCTATTGCCAGAATAATAAAATATTAAATATATTATTTGCGGCGTTGAGCTCCGCCACTCATTACGAAATGCCTCAAGTTCTGCGGAAAGTGGAGAATGGAACGGAGTGTTTTAACACTAAGTGCTGAATCCCTCTGTCTAACCCGCCATGTGCGGGATACAGCGTGAAGTTGCGGGAGTAAATATATATTATTTTCTCTAGTGGGGAGACCAACCATTCGCATTTACAGGCGTACTCTAGTGCCCTACGACAGTACTTTATTTTCGTTACATATAAAATTTTTTTTTTTAGCTTCACGCTGTATCCCGCACGAGGCAGGGTAGGCAGAGGGAACCCGGGAACCTAGTGTAAAGACACTCCGTTCCACTTCCGTTCCCCACTTTCCGCCGAATTTGAGGCATTGCGTGTTGAGTGGCGGAACTCAACGCCGCGCTTTGCCTTAATACCAGAGCGAAGAAATAAAACATTAAATATTTAAATTGAAAATATTAAATACTTCATTTCCTCGACTGGGGATCGAACCTAGAACCTGTCGGTTACAGTCACACTCTTGTGCCGCTGCGCCACGACAGGCCTCAATAATATATCATTGATTTGTAAAGAAATTTATGGTAAACAACTATATCAATAAATATGTAATGATATGAAACATGGCATTGACAATCAAACGGGACCACATTCTTGAGAGCTGGAGTAGTTCTGCTGCTGTAGTTCTTATTTTCTTGACTTATAACTTTGATTTGTTTTCTGATCCATTGATCCTCCTTTAAGAAAAGGTTTAGGACAGGTAGATAAACAAAATGGATTCAATAAATATCGATTGTTTTTTTAAAGTAAGAAAACTTAAAAAGAAACTTTACGTAGATTCATAAAAAAACAATTCAGAATATTTGAGGCCGTCGGACGGTGGGCACCAGCACAGTGTTTAAATGTAAACGCGATAGATGTAAGTTCTATTCTGGGAAATAAAAAAAACAGCACGTCAATGCGCGGCGTTAGGTTGCGCCAATTGTTCAGTTGATAATTGATAAATATGAAGTGTTTCCGCTTAGATACTTACTCCCTTTCCCCACTTTCCGCCAAATTCTTGGGGCATTGCGTGTTGAGTGGCGAAAAACAACGTCGCGCTGTACATATAAAGTATGTAGGTATATTTTTCATTATTTATTTTAGTTCATTTCTTTATTTTTAACTTCACACTGTATCCAGTACATGGTATTGTTGGCAGAGGGAACTTGGGAACCTTATTAAGATATTACGTTCTTGCATTGCTTTATTGCTGTAACCGACAGGTTCTGGGTTCGATCCCCAGTCGACGATGTGAAATATTTAATATTTTCAATTTAAATATTTAATGTTTCATTTCATCGCTCTGGTAAAAAGGCTAAGCGCGGCGTTGAATTCCGCCACTCAACACGCAATGCCTCAAATGCAGCGGAAAGTGGGGAACGGAAGTAGAAGGGAGTGTCTTAACACTAGGTTCCAGGGCTGCCTCTGCCTGCCCTGCGTCGTGCGGGATACAGCTTGAAGCTGAAAAAAAAATTGACAGAGAAACGATTTGACAACTATAAATTTATTTGTCACGCATTTTGCTTTCCTCTAACCTTACACAGCCGCACACAGCAGGATAAGGGAACATGGGAACCTGTGATTAAGACATTTTCTTCCATTTAAAACAATTCCGTTCCCCACTTTCCGACAAAAAACGGAAGTGGCGGAGCTCAATACCGCGCTTAACCACGTTACTGGAGCGAGAAAGTTCAAATATTTTTTTTTATTTCAAATGGAAATCGAACCTAGAACCCTGCAGTAGAAATCCACGACAACAATTACACAAATAATATTTATAATAACAAAAGGAATACTAAGGGGCGTGGTTGTATGAGTTTTAGGGCGCGATGATTTTAATTGTCCCCAAACAATACCCTATTCAGTCAGTCAGTCAGTCAATTGAAGTTAACGCTTGCCTTTTCGCTTGTGAAAATTATTTTTAGTAACTGATACGTTGTTAGCTATGTGTTAGATGGACATGTGCTGTGTTGGTGGTTCGAGTCCAGGTTCAAATATCGTCACATTAATTTTTTTCTACTTTTTTAAAATATAGTTTTTTTCCCCAAGCGTGGAATACCACTTGAAAAATAGTAAAAAAGAAAATATATATTTTTCAGCTTCACGCTGTATCCCGCACTAGGCAGGGTAGGCAGAGGGAACGGAAGTGAAACCTAGTGTTATGACACTCCGTTCCACTTCCGTTCCCCACTTTCCGCCGAATTTGAGGCATTGCGTGTTAAGTGGCGGAACTCAACGCCGCGCGCTTTGCCTTATTATCAGAGCGAAGAAATGAAACATTAAATATTCAAATTGAAAATATTAAATATTTCATTTCCTCGACTGGGGATCGAACCCAGAAAATGTCGGTTACAGTCACACTCTTGTGCCGCTGCGCCACGACAGGCCCTAAAAAAGAAAATATGAACATGCATTTTTGTTTTTTGTAAGTTAGACCTGTCTGCCTGTCTGTCACATCGTAGCTCTTAATCGACTAAACTTATTTAAGTGTGGCTTTTGTTAATTAATCGCCCGTTCAAAATTGAAGCCTGGCGCAAGCGCAGGCGCTCGTGGCGCAGCGGCACGAGTGTGTGACTGTAACCAACAGGTTGTGGGTCGAGTCGAGTCGGGAGGAAATAAAATATTTCATATTTTCAATTTAAGTATTAAATATAATATTTCTTCGTTATCTAAGGCAAAGCGCGGCGTTTAATCTTACCTCTCAACACACAATGCCTCAAATTCAGGGGAAAGTGCGGAACGGAGAGACACTCCGTTCCGTTAACACTAGGTTCCCAAGTTCCCTCTGCCTACTCTGCCATGTGCGGGATACAGCGTGAAACTCAGTAGTGAT
The DNA here is from genome assembly GCA_019049475.1 of Eueides isabella. Taxonomy (NCBI): domain Eukaryota; kingdom Metazoa; phylum Arthropoda; class Insecta; order Lepidoptera; family Nymphalidae; genus Eueides; species Eueides isabella. Next base: position 598,048 of record CM032410.1, on the reverse strand, counting down.
AATAAAAATAATATACTGTCACGTCAAGCGTCGCCGTTGACGTCACGGTAGCGTGCTAAATACATTTCCGTGTCATATTTGTTATGGTATATCCGAATACGCCACTCGAGAGGGTACGCTGCTAGAGATGGGACGATGTATCCATATCGATATATTTAAAATATTTTCAAGTTAAATATTATATAATGTTTTCATTTCATCGCTTTAATAACAATAGCAAAAGCGCTATTTCCCGTCTCACAACACGTGCCTCAAATTCGGCGGAAAACAGGAAATGAAACGGAGTGTCTTAACATTAGGTTCCCAAGTTCCCAATACACTGCCATGTGCGGGTTCAGCGAAAAGCGGATTCTTCTTTTATAGTGAAGTTGACTTAAAGTTTGTTAATTATGATTTTTATTGCTCAATAGTGACAGGAGGTGGTGTTAAATTTTTGACATTTTATTAAATGTTTATTAACTCTTCTTGACTTTGCGAAAAATAGATAACAAAGTTTCTTGGTTGTAAATTTTCCCTGAAACCGTATAAGTACTTCTTTCGGCGTTTAACCACGATATCACGCTACTGCCTGCATAGCGGGGTATTTAGACAGATGCGGGCTTACAAACCCGTCTGTATGTATGGGAAATAGCGTGAAGATAAAAAAATATTACCAAGGGCAGCTTTACAGCTCATTCCATTCATGTCAGTGTAGGCAGAGGGAAAAACCTGATATTAAAACGCTCCGTTCCATTCCCATTTTTCACTGAATTTGAAGGATTGCGTGTTGAGTGGCGGAATTCAACGCCGCGCTTTACCCTGTGTACTAGATGGAGGAAATAAAAACATAAAGAATTTTATTGAAAATAATTAAATATTTCATTTCCTCGAGTGGGGATCGAACCCAAAACCTGTCGTGTTTACAGTCGCATACTCGTGCTGCTGCGCCACGACAGGCCTCACAGTGATTATTATAAGTTAATTATTTTCGTGAATTTGCAACCTCATTTTGAATTCTGGCGTATAATGAAGAGCAAAGTGGCACTTTGCTTGTTTTCTCTATATACAGCATTAATATAATTTAAAAAAGATATCATTAATAAAAAAACATAATCAACTGTTTCACGCTATATCCCGCACATGGCAGGGTAGACAGACGGAACTTGGGAACCTAATGTTAAGACATTTCGTTCCAGTTATGTTCCCTACTTTCCGCCAAATTTGAGGCAATCTTAGATCATTTTTCAATCATAAATGCAATCGATTGTGGAAATTTCAATCACAAATTTTAATTATTGTCACAAAATTTCAGAGGCCTGTCGTGGCGCAGCGGCACAAGAGTGTGACTATAACCGACAGGTTCTGGGTTCGATCCCCAGTCGAGGAAATGAAATATTTAATATTTTCAATTTAAATATTTAATTCATTTCTTCGCTCTGGTAATAAGGCAAAGCGCGGCGTTGAGTTCCGCCACTCAACACGCAATGCCTCAAATTCGGCGGAAAGTGGGCAACGGAGTGTCATAACACTAGGTTTCACTTTCGTTTCCCTCTGCCTACCCTGCCTAGTGCGGGATACAGCGTGAAGCTGAAAAAAAAAAGAAGTTCAATTAAATGTCTTTCTACATAAAGGAACATCACTATTGCGTATAGAGAACAGGCGATGCATAAAATTCATACCGCTGTCGACTTCCCCCGCGGATCTGACGAACGTCCCGCCGGGAACCGAACTAGACGTAATATTTAATTCTTATTTAATTTTACTTTAGAGGTCGAGGCGGCATGAGACTGTAAAAATTTTTAGAGTTCGATCTCATATGGGGAATTATTTATTTCTATCTCCGATCTGGGATGCACTATGCATAGCACGGCCATAGACGTTAATCAAAATTTGCTTAAAATTTAGTGTATAGTGCCTAGCAAGCTACGAAGGAAAGATTTCTTATATTATAGATAATGTTTCAAATGAATATAATTTGAAGTTGGAAATGCGGGCAGTAAAAATTGAAGGTAGCGCGGGACACGGGTTTAATTCTCGCCACGTCTATTCATACGTTTCCTAAATAAGTATATGGGTACCTTCAAAAAGCGCGTCTACCTCCACCTCAAAGGCCGGCAACGCACCTGTAGCTCCCCTGGTGTTACACGGGGCCGTGGGCGACGGTGATCACTCACCATCAGGTGACCAGTACGCTCGTTTGCCTTGTCTTTTCCATAAAAAAAAATAAGTATATTTCTTTCCTAAGTGTGGATTACTTACTTACTTATTTAGATAGATTTACTTACTTACTTAGCTTCACGCTATATCCCTAGCGGGGTAGGCAGAGAGAACGGAGCGCCAAACGCTACGGTCTCGGCATAACTCTTTCGCCTCGTCCACTGTCATCATCGAAACGATAAGTATGGATTAACAATATAAAATTCAAGGGACCGTCGACCTGGATATTTAATACTACTAAACTTAAATTTAATTTACTACTAATCTTAAATTATTCTGTCCTATGTGTGGAATAACACTTTAAAACATAGTAAAAATATTTAATACTAACCGTAGCTTGATATCTCCATACAATCTCAGTACAAACGCTCTTGACACACGAACAGACGGACAATAAAGTAATTTTCTATGGATTTTCACCTCTTTAAGTACGGAACCCTAAAAATTGTATTATTTATAATGCATACCGACCACCTATAGTCAAAATGTAGAATCGCATAAATATGTCAATTTTTAAATTATAGTAACACATTGTCTATGAATTGTGTCATCGGACGTGGCGTGCATTGTTGTTGGTCCATTGGAATATTAACTAATCTGACTGATGGACCTTTCTATCCACTTACTTTTACCGGCGACTTCGCCCGCTTACTTAAATAGAAATAGCCAGTATGATATATGAGTCATTTTTTGTGACACAAAATGGTTATAATTTTTTTTCAGCTTTTACACTGTATCCGATATACAAGGAGGGGAGGCAGAAGGAACTTGGGAACCTAGTGTTAAGACACTCCATTTCGTGCCCTATTTTTCGCCCAATTTGAGGCCTTACATGTACAGTGGTGTAATGTCGTGCTTTGTGTTGTTGCCATAGTGAATAAATGAAAATACCTATTAAATATATATGAATTAGTATTGTTTTTTTGTTATGGGATCGATCCCCGCTCGAGGAAATGAAATATTTGATATTTTCGATTTAAATAATTAATGTTTTCATTTCTTCGCTCTGGTACAAGGCAAAATACGGCGTTGAGTTCCGCCACTCAACACGCAATGCCTCAAATTCGGCGGAAAGTGGGGACACCCCGGAAGGTGTTCAGTGCAGGTGAATGACAGTGGACGAGTCAAAGAGAGATGAGACTGTTCTCTCTAGATAAAGTTATAAAAATGTGATTTTGTATATATAATTTTATTTCTGCTTCATGCATTAAACTCGATTCTATATATTTTTATAGGATCCATCTGAGATATAATTTAGTTTTTGTTTTGAGCTTCACGCCTTATCTCGCACATGGCAAGGTAAGCGGAGGGAACATGGGAACCTACTGTTGTGATACTCCATTCCTTTTCTCACTTTCCGCTGCATTTGAGCATTGCGTATTGAGTGGCGGAACTCAAAACCACGTTTTGCCATGTTACCAGAGTGAAGTATCCCTTGTTACCAGAATGAAAATATAAAATATTTCATTTTCTCAACCCAAGCATGTTTACGGTCACAAGCTGGTATCACTGCGCTGTAACTGACCTCCATTTACTTATTATTTAGTAAATGTAACCAATATTGTATGTGCTGCCGAAAGATTTTCTATTATTAGAAAGCTTAAAATAGACTTTTTTGGTACTAGGTTGGTCATAATGGAAGTAGCACGGCAAGTGCCACAACATGTAAAGCAAACGAAGTTGGGCTGGCATTAGTTACAAAATTTAAAAAAAAATTGTATAAACAGTCAAAATGTAAAAAAAAATCGACCAATAATATCATTACCTAATATTGGCAGTGATTGTCGCTCTTAAACTGCTTATTTTATCTTAGCTACATCTATCTAAATCTTAACCACCACGATGAACAGAGCTTTAGATGAAAAGCTCGCTTAAATCAGCTTACTAAATCCAAAAGCTACGTTACTACAGAACTTAAACTTTTTATTTTACTATTTGTAAAATGTTATTCTACACTAAAGAAAGAAACATTCAATTTAAAATCGTATAAAAATTTGAACGTAGCAGGATTTGAACCTGCGCCTTTTGGAAATTTGGCTATATTCCCAAGCGATAATTCTAGCGAATTGTCTTTGGGTAGCGGAAATTCGTAAAAATCGTTCCTACAGAGATGCTAACAACATAAATAACTTTGTAACAAGCATATAAGAATTTCGACGTAGCTTGATAAGAACGTATGGCTTAGTTGGTCAGAGCACTTGGACGGTTTCCAAGAGTGGCGGGTTCAAATCCTGCTACGTTAAAATGTTTTTACGCTTTTACATTTAGTATAAGGTCAAACTTATAATACCCCTCTTTTGTGTTAAAGAAAATGATTTTTCTTGAAACTCCTTAGCACAATCACAGCATGGTGATTGGCGTCACTCAACGCCTCAGGATACCTCAAGTTAAGAATGCCTGCTAACGATCCTATGTCGGTTACTGCGAAATGTGCGCGGATAATGCTGGAGGAAAGAATGCTTAAAAAGACTCTATGCCTAGAGAACACCCGGAATCTACAACGTGGTATACGTGGAAGTTGCCAAAGATGATGTGAGTAAATAGGGTTCTCGAGTGTGGCGAGACGACGTAGATAGTAGAAAAAATTGATCTAGATAAAGATACAGTATTCACATATATAATGGAAGCAGCTCATGAACTTCGAAAAAGATTGTGGAAACGTATAGTGAATTTGGTTGAAAGTAATATCGGCATTATGACTTCAATGCTGTTAAACGGAGCACGAGGAGAATCAGATAGGTGTAACCGCTTGATAGTCGACGAAGCGTTGATGAACCTTTTCGGAGCGATAGTAATGGCAGGCAGAATCTCCAGAGCCGTAGAAATTCTGTGAATTCGAGACGTTCTCTTCGAAATATTGTACCGAAGATCGCCACAAATGCTTATCAATAAGGACCTCTTTAGTACTTACAGAAAGCTCATGAACGTCGCCCACATATGATAAGGATAGATATATCCTTGTACATACTCTTCGATGACTGAGGCCTGTCGTGGCGCAGCGGCACAAGCGTGTGACTGTGACCGATATGTTCTGGGTTCGATCCCCAGTCGAGGAAATTAAATATTTAATATTTTCAATTTAAATATTTAATGTTTCATTTCTTCGTTCTTGTAATAAGGCAAAAGCGCACCCAACACGCAATGTCCCAAATTCGATGGAAAGATGTGAACGGAAGTGGAACGGTGAGTGTCTTAACACTAGGTTCCCGGGTTCCCTCTGCTTACCCTGCCTCGTGCGGGATACAGCGCGAAGCTAAGTAAGTAAGTAAGTACTCTTCGATAAAAAGCAATATATTGGCCTTCTATGAAGGATAACAAGATTACACCAGTACCTACCGACATATCTTAGGCATACTCTTTACTCTGAATTTACTCGGGAGGTGATATATCTCTGATCAGCTAGGGATGGGGTATAGAAACAGGTTTGAAGCCGCTGTTAATTCACGACGCCTTTAATTTTATATTTGTAGTACATTCTCTTTAAATATAATAGTTCTAGATTTAAATGCCTAATAGCGATAAAGAAAACTTGTTTAGAACACAAGGTGTATTCTAGTCCTAAGATTTTTTTTTTAGCTTCACGCTTTATCCCGCACGAGGTAGGTAGAGGGAACCCGGGAACCTAATGTTAAGACACTCCGTTCCACTTCTGTTTCCCACTTTCCGCCGAATTTGAGTCCTAAGTAAAAATGAATAATGTAAAGATAATAATAATATTTTCTTATAATAGATGTTAATAGTAAATATAAATAATATTGTAATTTATATATAGTATGAGAAAATTAGAAATAATAATAAAATAAAACGGGGTACGGACGAAGTGTGTGTAGTGTTTGTTATAGATAATATATAAATAAAGTATTTTATTTTATGTATTTGTGTTATATATTTATAACAAATTTGTAATTGATTTAGCGTTAGTTTTATTTAAATCGGTTAAAAATAAAAAAAGTTAAGTTAATTTAAAATATTTGCTATAATAATCATCACATTTCTTTAATATTAAATTCATTTTAAATATTGAAATAAAAAATATTAAATATTTCATTTCCTCAAGTGTGTATCGACCCCACAACCTGTTGTTTACAATCACATACCTGTGCCGCTGCACCACGACAGGCCTCAAAGTTTCTTGGCTCTGGTAACAAGGCAATTGAGTTGATTTGCGGCGTTGAGTTCCGCCACCTCGACACGCAATGCCTCAAATTAGGCGGAAAGTTGAGGAATGGAACGAAGTGTCTTAACAGTAGGTTCCCAAGTTCCCTCTGCCACGTGCGGGATACAGCGTGAAGCTAAAATAAAAAAGAAAGTATCTATACATTCACTCACCTCTAAGTTATATATACATTTTAAATAATTTCATAGATCGTGACTTTAATAACTATTAAAATACAATATATTGTGTTCTGTATGGCGCCTTTTTTTTTTTACAAATCCTTTGTTTTACATTTTTTTGAACAAATCCGCCGGATTTGGTTTTTTCTGTTAATTTCTATGACATTTCTCTAAATTGTGGCGCCAACGGCACGTGACTGGTGTGCTGATACATTACAAAAAACAATACGTTAATATAACTTTATTAAAGTTTGTACAGAAAATGTCATTTCATAAAAAAAATGTCATCGCCCGCAACTTTTTACGTTAATTTCTTTTATAGTTCTTCCGGTTTTTTTTTTTTTTCGTTTCTCGTTTTTCGTTCGAGGCCTGTCGTGGCGCAGCGGCACAAGCGTGTGACTGTAAACGACAGGTTCTAGGCGCGATCCCCGTCGAGGAAATGAAATATTTATTATTTTCAATTTAAATATTTAATGTTTCATTTCTTCGCTCTGGGAAAAGGTAAAACGCGGCGTTGAGTTCCGCCACTCAACACGCAATGCCTCAAATTCGACGGAAAGTGGGGAATAGAAGTGGAACGGAGTGTCTTGACACTAGGTTCCATGTGCGGGATACAGCGTGAAGCTGAGTAGTTTTTTTTTTAAGAAATCTTTCTTTTATACCTACTAATTTACCTATAACTTTTCTCTGTACATTGTATCTATGGAGCTTACTTACTAAAGAGTTTTAATGGTAATAATAATGTAGGTATGGTAGGTTAGAAGGAAACGGAACAGAGTGTCTTAACAGTAGGTTCCCAAGTTCCCTATGTCTATCTAAAGCTGAAAATAGTATGCAGGTAGGTAATAATTGATAGTACACATAATAAAAAAGTTACAGTTCATTAATAATAATGTTCTGTGATTTTTCTAGAATCTGTATCTTACTTCACGCTGTATCCCGCGCGAGGCAGGGTAGGCAGAAGGAACCCGGGAACCTAGTGTCAAGACATTTCGTTCCCCACTTTCCACCAAATTTGAGGCATTGCGTGTTGAGTGGCGGAACTCAACGCCGCGCTTTGCCTTTTTACCAGAGCGAAGAAATGAAACATTAAATATTTAAATTGAAAATATTAAATATTTCATTTCCTCGACTGGGGATCGAATCCAGAACCTGTCGGTTACAGTCACACTCTTGTGCCGCTACGCCACGACAGGCATATATTATTTAATATTTTTTTTATTCATGAAATATTTCATATTTTCAAATTTAATATTTAATATTTTCATTTCTTAGCTCTGGTAACAAGGTAAAGCGCAGCGTTGAGTTTTGCCACTCAATACAGAATACCTCAAATTCGGCGGAAATTGGGAAACGGAAGTGGAACGGAGTGTCTTACACTAGGTTCCCAAGTTCCCTCTGTCTACAGTGCCATGTGCTGGATACAGCGTGAGCTGAGAGTGAGTGAGTATATCAGTGTTGCTATCTCAGAATTTACTTATTAATAATGTATATGCGAAATTAGATATTAAAATATTTATTGCATAGATATTTTTAAAAGTCATGTTTGTTACAGGTGCGATAAAGGAACTGTTAATATTCATTTTTCTGATATAATTAATATATTTAAAATGGTGATTTTAAGAATTAATTATATGTTATTTTATAAAACTCCTTTACGTTTCCTCTATTCAACATGACACTGATAATATCCTCGCGATCAATTACCACAATCTTTTTATTTTCATATTCAAACCTTATCCTGCACATGACGGGATAGACAGAGAGAACTCGGAAGACACTCAAATTCGCTTTGTACTTCCCGTCCAATTTGAGGCATTGTGTGTTGAGAGGAGGATCTCAACGCCACGCTTTATCATTTTACAAGATCTAAGAATTGAAAATTTTAAATATGTCGTTTAATGAAGAACGAAAGAAAAACCGATTAAACTTAACAAAAATTCAACTATATACACATTACGTGAATTCTAAACTAAAAAAAAGCTTAAGACACATTTCAATTAAAAATATTCCTGTTCAAAAATCACTTTGTCCAAACCAACAGTTCTCCAATCAACCACATCACTCATGACCCGCGTGGACTGCACCTATCGCTATGCATTACAACGCACGCATAAACAAAAACAATTTAAATAAATCTGACAGAGCTAATAAAGCAATCATTTTAATTATATATTCTGTATATATCATCGTTTGAAGAGCCGATGGCCTTATTTCTTTTACCCGGTACCGCCGTCCACGCTTTCGTGGAAATATCATGTACTGAATTGTGTGTATTGATTGTGCAAGTAAATTATCTGTGGCTGTTTGTGTTAGCGGCTTTGTGTATAGTCTGTGGTCTTTGCGTCATATCCCAAAATGGAGGTTGAATTAAAATGTCATAGATATTATCTTTTTATTATATAATATAATAGTATAAATAATTGTGTCTGTACATTGAATATGTTTGCGACATAATAATGTTGGGGCGCTTGAAATATGTAACGTACCGTATCTATAGTAACGAATTATTACCACCCCCGGCATTCAAAACCGGCGTTAAGTAGTGGCTTTGGCCGCTGCGTTTCGCATTGGGTAATGCCGGGCCCCGGTGCCCATTCACCTTAACAACGCTCAACGCTTCTGTAGTTCCTATGGTGTTACACGGGGCCGTGGACGACGGTGATCATTTACCATCAGTTGACCCGTTCTCTCGTTTGCCGTCTTTTCCATAAAAAAATGTCTCGAAAAAAAGACGTTGTTTATTTTTTTGAACATGTTTTTAATTAATTTTGTATGTCTTGTCAAAAGACATATTAAATAACGTTTTTTTCTTTCATAGTTTCATTATATTAATAAGGGTTTGGTAGTCAATGATAAAATATGAGCTTAAAGGGCTATCGATATTGATATTAGAAAAAAAAATAATAATAGGGGCAACCTACCATTGCCTTTACTAATTATTTCCTATTGTACGTATATTATACAAACATATTTGTGAAAACAAAAAAGGGCACACGTTTTTAAGACACAAATCATTATTTTCTATAACACGTGAAATAAGCAACGTTATACAGTTATTCAAGAGTGATTCAAAATTGTTTAGACCCTGTATAATTTTTAATATATTATAATTTTTTGACATACCCAAGTGCTTGCCTCACGGTATGTCAAAAAAAATCTTTCTAATCACTTCGCAAAATAATTGAAACCGAAAACCGAGAAATATACCACTTTTAAGATAATTTCCATAATTATATTCCATAAAATTTCCATAATTTCCAAAACGAAAATCTCAGTTAGATTAATAAAAATTTGGAATTATAAAAAAGTTACGTCACTTTAAAATAGGTAGCTATTTTAAAGTGACGTAACTTTTTTATTTATTAACCAATTTAAATAAAACAAACACTAAATGTGGAGAGAAGGATGCTAAAATATAAATTAAAAACTGCATTGAAATCTGGTGATCCGTTTCTGAGATTAACGCGTACAAACGCTCAGACAAACAAAAAAACATTTTTTGGGGTCTTTTTTTTTAGCTGCACGCTGTATCCCGCACGAGGCACGGTAGGCAGAGGGTACCCGGGAACCTAGTGTTAAGACGCTCTGTTCCACTTCCGATACCGACTTTCCGCTAAATTTGAGGCATTGCGTGTTGAGTGGCGGAACTCAACGCCGCGCTTTGTCTTATTACCAGAGTGAAGACATGAAACATTAAATATTAAATTGAAAATATTAAATATTTCATTTCCTCGACTGGGGATCGAACCCAGAACCTGTCGGTTACAGTCACACTCTTGTGCCGCTGCGCCACGACAGGCCCATTTTTGAGCTTTAATACAGTAATAAACGTCCCCCATGAGATTTCTTTTGAATATATTATCTTATATCGTCCATGTACATACAATGATCAGTTACAGATTCATTATAAGTACATATATACTTGTACAATTAAAACGTTGAAGACGCTATCGTAATGAAATATTTTTCCAATTTATTTAAATCTAAATAACTACCACAAATATCATTTAGCGGTTAAAAAATAAAAAATGAAGTAAGACATTTTTCGTTCCAATATGAGACATGACCCGTAGAACGGCGAAACTCAACGCCGCAACAATCCATCTCTTCGAAAGTCGGCTAACCGATAAACAAAATGTAAAACAATAGAAATTCACAATTCCATGAAACGATATCGCCATAATCAACAAACGGCACGTAACTTTGTCTCTTTGAAGCGCCGAAGGATTCCAATTATTGCATTAGCATATGACATGCTCTGGCGGACATATTGATCATTTTAAATAGATCATTGGCATTTAATAGATATTGCTGAGAAAATGTTGAAATCTATCTAGACTTTTATATGTACTTTTGAATTTCACGCTGTTTTTGGCTGTAACTGTGGAACCTTGTCTGAAAGCACCCCGTTCTTCACGCACCGTCGTTTTTTTTTTTATGGAAAAGACGGCAAACGAGCGTACGGGTCACCTGGTGGTAAGTGATCACCGTCGCCCACGGCCCCGAGTAACTCCAGAGGAGCTACAGGAGCGTTGCCGTCCTTTAAGGTGAATGGCACCGGGGCCCGGCATTACCTAATGCGAAACGCAGTGGCCAAAGCCACTACTTAACGCCGGTCATAAATGCCGGGGGTGGTAACAATCCGGTCGAGTCTGCCCATGCGTGTTGCCATTGCTGGCAACGTGACTCTACCATACGCACTTTAGTCGCCTCTTACGACACTATCAGTACCAGGGTGTTCGTTTTTGAGTAATTGCGTGTTCGCTTGTGAAACTTAAACGCTGTACTCTATCTTATTATTACAGCGAGGTTGTTAGGTGTTATTTAATTTTACTAGGACGGGAATCGAACCCAGAACCGGTGTTACAGTCAAATGTTGTGCCACTGCGGTATATGCTGCCTGTATGTTTTTTATAATTTTAAATTTTAAACATCAATTTATAATTTTTCGATTGAACTTTTTCTAACGAGAGCAAAAAATAAACATGATTAATTCTCATAATTGGGGTCGAACTGGCAACAATTACGCACCCCCACGCTGACCCACTGCGCCACGATGTCTTCTTTCTTTCACGCTGTATCCCGGACATAGCAAACAGCCGGACATAAGAAAAAACTAAGAAACCTAGTATTAAGATCCTCATGTTAACTCCGTGACGTGTCGAAGAGGTAGTGCGGGTTTGATTTCCATTTGGGAGAACAAAATATTTATTATTTTTATCTCTACGCTCTGGTAACGACACAAAACGCGGTGTTAAGCTCCGAACACGTAATGCCTACACAGTTTGGTGAAAAGCTTCTTATTTCGTGCTAATAACTCAACTCAGCTTCACGCTGCATCCCGCCCATGGCAGGGTAGGCAGAGGGAACTTGGAAACCTAGTGTTAAGACACTCCGTTTCAATTCCGTTCCCCACTTTCCGCCGAATTTTGTGGAATAGCGTGTTCAGTGACGGAACTCAACGCCGCTTTTTGCCTTGTACCAGAGCGAAGACATGAATATATTCAATATTGAAATTGAAAATTTTAAATATTTCATTTCCTCGAGTGGGGATCGAACCCACAACCTGTCGGTTACAATCACACGCTCGTGCCGCTGCGCCACGACAAGCCTCAAATTCGTGCTAATATTTAATCCTAAAACTGCAACTTTCACGGGAACGGAAGTGGAACGGAGTGTCTTAACACTAGGTTCCCAAGTTCCCTCTGCCTACCCTGCCGTGTGCGGGATACAGCGTGAAGCTGAGTTGAGTTAAAACTGTAACTATTGTTCTAGTATGACTCATATCTCAAGAAAAATTTAAACCGGTAGTAGCTTCCTGTCGGTATAAAAATACTGGGCGTATACATAATGAATGGACGATTATAAATTTTTAGTAATATATCTCCTTTTTTTTTTTTTTTTTTTATTGGCTTCATGCTGTATCCCGCACGAGGCAGGGTAGGCAGAGTGAACCCGGGAACCTCGTGTTAAGACACTCCGTTCCACTTCCGTTTCCCACTTTCCGCCGAATGTGAGGCATTGCGTGTTGAGTGCGGAACTCAACGCCGCGCTTTGCCCTATTACCAGAGCGAAGAAATGAAACATTAAATATTTAAATTGAAAATATTAAATATTTTATTTCCTCGACCAGGGATCGAACCCAGAACCTGTCGGTTACAGTCACACGCTTGTACCGCTGCGCCACGACAGGCCTAATATTTACCTATACTTATAATAAATCTGTAGCCGATCACTGTTTGCACATGGAAGATATATTAAATAACATCTTTCATCTAGGGGACGTTTATCAATATAGTAGGGCCCAAAACAGTGGTTTTTGTCTGTTGGTCTGTCCGTTTGTACGCGCTAATCTCAGAAACGGCTAATCAAATGCAGTTTTCGCTATTATATTTTGGCAACTTTTCCTCAACATTTAGTGTTTGTTTTTTTTTTTTTAATTGGTTTATAAATAAAAAAGTTATGACAGTTTAAAATAATAAAATTTCGATAAAACTTTTCATGATTTAGCAAATTTTTCATATGAAATTTAACTTCCATTTATTTTAAGTCTATTTTTTTTTTACATGTATATTTTGTTTCTTTTTCACGCCTCACGCTGTATTCCGTATATGGGACAGGCAGATGAAACCTGGGACCCTGGTGTTAAGACACTCTGTTCAGTTCTCCACTTTCCGCCGGCTTTGCGCGCCATTCAACGCAGAGTTTTGCCACGTTACCAGAGCGAAGAACTGGAAATATTAAATATTTAATTGGGGATTGAACCCACAACCTTTCACATTTACAGTCACACACTTGTGCCGCTGCGCCACGACAGACCTCAAAAAAAAAAACATGTCACGTCTCAAATCTATTAAACAAATCCTTAACGACCATAGTTTGTATAATTTTTACGACTTACAGATAATAAAATTTTTGCTACTGTCGAATCAAAAATATACCTGCAACTAAGAAAAAACAGCAACATCCTGATTTTTTTATTTATTTTTATGGCCTTGGTTGTTTAGAGGAAATGCCGCCATTACTTTGTTATCACTTTCATTTCTTTAGCTTCACGCTGTATCCCGCATATGGGATAGAAGGAAAGCAAAGACACATTGTGCACCACTCAGCGGCGTTCTCGAGGCTTTGCGTGTTGGATGGTGGAGTTCAACGCCGCTTTATTGTTAAAACAAGTAAATGTAAATATTTAATTCAACCATCGCATATACGCACGTTTGTAAGACTGGGGAACAAGTGTATTCAGTTTTGGAGAAACGCTATTTAGTTTTGTGTACTAAAGCGGAGAAATTCAAATAATTCCATGAAAATTTTGAAATCGTATAAATAATAGACAATTAAAAAATTTAAATGAAAAAAAAAAATAATAATAATAATCTGTATAGTGTACTAAGTATATTATTCATAGTGTATACGAAATGTGGTGTAATTATTTTAAAAAAATAATAAATAACAAAGTTGACAAATTTTAGAACTCTACTTCTACTCTTTACTCAGCTTCACGCTGTATCCCCCACATGTCTGGGTAGGTGGAGGGAACTTGGGAACCTAGTGTTAAGACTCTCCGTTCCGCTCCGCACTTTCTGCCGAATTTGAGGCACAGCGTGTTGAGTGGCGGAACTCAACGCCGCGCTTTTTTGCCTTGTTACCAGAGCAACCGAAATTTCAGAATTAAAACCTGAAAAAACTGAAACTTAATATAAAATTAATATATTAAAATATATTATAAGTGATTACACTGAAACGATTAAACAAATATAAATATACTATGTATGTACATATTTGGAAGACCTATAAAAAAAGTAACATAGCGAGATACAAACCCCCTGAATACGTTGTCGTATAGCTTAGTGCGTTTGGACGGAATCCAAAAGACGTGGGTTCAAATCCAATCTTAATATTTTTGAACGTTTTTTTAAAAAAACTATTTTTTCTCCTAAGCTTGTAATAATATTTTAACCAAATATCAAACATCAAATCTGCATACTGCACATGGCCGGGTGGGCAGAGAGAATTTAAAAACCTAGAGTTCAGACACTCCGTTCTCTTCCCCACATTCTATCTCGTGACTTCTAATAATCATATAGAATATAATATTTAATTGCATTTGTGTAGAATGCGGCGCGCGTCCGTCGGCGGCGCAAAGACGCGTGCATCGTATTTTAATGTATGCGTTAATTGTCCTCCTTCGTCAAACAGGCACCGGCGGCTTTTTTGAATGGTACTTCTGAGGTCTGTCGTGGTGCAGCGGCACAAGCGTGTGACTGTAAACGACAGGTTGTGGGTTCGATCCCCACTCGAGGAAATATTTGAATTTAAATGCTTAATGTTCTCATTTCTTCGCTCTGGTAACAAGGCAAAGCTCGGCGTTCAGTTCCACCAATCAATACGCAATGCCTCAAATTTGGTGGAACGTGTGGAAGTGATCGGAGTGTGTTAACACTAGGTACCCAAGTTCCTTCTGCCTACCCTGCCACGTGCGGGATACAGTGTGAAGCTAAGTAAGTAAGGTTGTACTTAAAATGCTGCTGTAACGCAGTGGTATCAGCGTGTGACTGTAAACGCGATAGTTGCCGATTCGATATCTCATGAGAGGAATTTAATTTACTTTGCTGTCTTGAAAATTCAGCGTAAAGTGGGGAACGGAGTCTCTTAATACCAGATTCCTTTTGTTTATTTTTTTTAAGCTTCTCGCTATATCTTGCACGTAGGCGGAGGGAACCCGGGAACCTAGTGTTAAGACACTATAATTCCTACTTGTTGCCAAATTTTTAAAAAATGATTTAATTATTGAGTGGCTTCACTCCATATATGTCCATAAAGATTTCCCAAGTCTTTATATTGTGTAGTTCAAATCCTAACTACGGTTCAAAAAAACTAATAATATTCAGAAAAGTTCGCTTAGTTCATATATATGGCGGGGTCACTCCCGAGGCTATACGTCATTGTCATATTGACATATGACATCGATATTATCGATTGTGACGTCAATTAATTAAACTGTAACTACGGCCGCGAGGCTATGGCTGGCTGTGGCTATCGAGGAAAGTATCGATAGTGACATTGACGTGGACGATATATTAAATGTCAAAATAAACGTCAAAATAACGTCAATGCGCACTTTAAGCATAAGGTAGTGTAATGTCACATGTGACGTCATAACAATCATAACGCTAACGGTAAGCGTCAAGAGCACAAATCGAAACGCACGTTGGTACGCTATGAGCACTGTGATCACAATTCGGAATGAAGCCTATTATAATCCCCGTTAGCTCAGTCGTTAGAGCACGATACTCTTAATTTCAGGGCCGTGGTTGAGGCTTGTCGTCGCGCTGGGGCACAAGGGACGCGGGAAAATTAAATCGATACTTATAATAAATCTGTCCCCGATCACAGTCTGTACATCATCATCATCATCATCATCATCGACATCGGATGATATATTAAATTTTATAGGGAGGACCTTAATGCACTCAGCTTCACGCTGTATCGCGCACATGGCCGAGTAGGCATAGGGAACTTGGGAACCTAGTGTGGAAGTGGAACAGAGTGTCTTACACTCCGTTCCACTTCCGTTCCCCACTTAATGCAGTAGAATCCAAAAAAAAAATTAAATTGTTTGTCTGCGAGTTTGTACGCACTAATCATAAAAATGGCTAACCAGTTTTTAATGTACTTTTATATATGTTTTCACTATTATACTCGTACATGGCAGCCTTTCTTAAACATTTAGTTTTATTAAAAACTATGTCAATTTAAATTGAGATGAGTTCAACAAAATGGCTACAATATTTTTATTAATTTAGCTAAAATTTTAGTTTTCAAAGCACGTATAGATATTGTCCTATAATTGATCATTTTATTAGAATACAAAAGTAATTGATGATTGAAAAGTAAATAAAATAGTGTAAATCTAGCAGACGAAGCCGCGGGCGGGTCGCTAGTATGTAAATAAGATATTTATGTGTGTATATATATGTATTTATTTATTATATATACATGTGTATGTTTATGTGTATGTATATGTATTTTACTAATTATATGTATGTCTATATATTATAATATCAGTATATATATTTAAAAATGATTTATATTTTATATATATTATATCCGACTCTACTTTTTGCACGTTTCTGCCTGTTGCTTTAAAATTATATTTTATCATAGCTTAATGGTTACCTGGAAGAGATCACTTATAGTATAGTGATAAGGTCGCCATTGCACACATTATTTTAGTTATTTAAGTTATATAAACTGTTATTATATTGTGTGCAATAAAGTATATAAATAAATAAAAATAAATAAATAACATTGTAATTAAGTTAGTCTGGTTGTATTCAGTGATTGTAGGATGGATTTCCACTGAAGAAAAAATCTGCTTAGCCGTTGCTGGGATTAGCGCGTACAAACGCACAGACAAAGAGATAAAGACAAAAATTTTAAAAATCACTGTTTTTGTGTCCTATTAAATTAATAAACGTCTCCTATAGGACTTTTTTTCAATATCATCGTCCAGGCACAGCATTTGAATGTAAACGCGAAGGTTGTGGTTAGAAATTCTTCTCGATGGAATAAATTACTTTTATTCCTCCGTTTAAGTAGAAAAAAAATCACGGCATTGAGTTCCGCCAATTAATATCTCGAAAATTAAAGGAGAAATAAAAAACGGTGTTCCTTAAGTCTTGACATTAGGTTCCCTTTATCTCCCCTGGTATATGCGGGATACAGCGTGAAGCTTTTTTTTTTTAGTTTTTATATTTTTAAGGATTCATAGTGCAACACAGCTGTGTACGTCCTTCCAATAACCCTATAATTGTATATTTATAAATGATAAACAAGTCACCGATACGGTAATCCTACAGATTTGGTAACCGCGTGCCATCACGGCCGGTACCGATGGCAGAAAAATATATATTAATTAATTATTTATATATATTTCTTTTATTTTATATTATTGATTTACGCTGCAGACTCTTGGTCGGTATCCTTTTTTATCTTACCGTTATATCTAATTTTCCACATCATTATTCAATTACACAATTAAAATATCTCCTATAGGAAGTATTATTGTTATCTTTACATTACAAACTTTTACTTAGGACTTTACATTTTAAAATGGAAAATGATTGGATTGGAAAATACACATTGTATTTTAATCCAGTTTCTTGTCACTATTAGGCATATCTACTGCTATTATAAAAATGAATTATTCATATAACTTAGGTTTGATGGTGAGCAGTTTTATATAAGGGAAGAGCATGATCACTATGGTGACAGAGGTGACCGCTCCGTTCAGATCTTTTAAAGTCATCTTTAAATTGTATTGGACGATGCGTCTTGTCGTCACCCCTGTCACGTTTCAAATAAGTACTTTGACCGCGTCATCATCTTTATTTTTGCTGTGGTACGTGTACCTGTCGGTGTGCCGTGATATTGCTACGACGGCGTGCGAAGCGGTATCGCAGCTGCACCTTAACCTATTTTGTGTTTACAAACACAACTATCGCGCTGGTCAGCCCCTGAGCGTCGTAAATTATCAGCTTATCAGAGATTCTGTCTCCTCCTTGGTAAACATGGGGTAAAGAGTGTGCTTGAAATGTTTTGGTACTGGTGTCGTCTTTGTATCCTTCATAGAAAGGGAATGTATTACCCTCTTCAAACAGTATATACAAGGATATCTCTCGTTTCTGTGAGTATCTCGATTTCTGTGGGTACGCAAGACGTTCTTATTGACGAGCGTTTGTAGCAGTCTGCGATATAACATTTGGAAAAAAATAGGTAGCTGGTTCACGTATCCAATTAACAGAATTTCTTTGGCTCCGGAGATACCTATTCTTCTCGTGCTCTGTTTACCGGCATTAAAGATATATTGCGGATTTTACTTTTAATCAAACTCACTATGCCTTCTCACAACCTCCCTCAAAGTTAGTTGCTGCTTCCGTTGTCCATGTAATGACTGTATACCGTTTTTTCCATTATCTTCGTTGTCTTCATCATCTTAGGCTCTTTCCACGTGTACGATGTTCTTAATTCCGGAGTGCTATTATCCGTGTACCGCGTATCCGTATAGCAGTAACCAACATATAAGATCATCAGCAGGTGCCCTGAACTTGAGATATCCTGTTCTTCTGGTTTCTTCTTCGTTAAACTCTACAAACCCAGATGCTGCGCTGTATGCTGATATATAAGAGCCTTTTATATAATATTTACCTTCTGCGTCTTTAGTTTAGTTTTACTCCCAAAATTGAGTATACCTTGGAAATCAAGTCTAATTTCACAGGTTCTGAGATTAACTTATTTTGTGGTTTTTCAGGACCGCTAGGAATTCGATATTCTTTTAGTGATCCTCGTGTTCTCGAATTGGTAAAAAAAAGAATAATACATATTTACTAATATATTTATTATATTTGTATAGTTAACATATCAGAATGACACATAAGGCTACAATTTGTGTAAATATTTTATAAAAAATCACTATAGTATAAAAATCATTTTTGCTCAGTTTCACGTTGTATCCCGCACATGACAGAGTAGGCAGAGGAAATTTGAGAACCTAGTGTTAAGACACTCCGTTTCATTCTCAACTTTCCGCCGAATTTGAGCCGAAGAAATTTTGAAATGAAAACAATAAATATTTAAGATTCTCACATAATTTTCATGCTATCTCTACTTTTGAGGGCCTTCGTCCGGTGCCCTCTCCGTAGCGTGAACAAATCTCTTTATTATGTTAATCGTCATTGTGTACGGTCGAACGGAAATTATTATGTATCAATTGAATATTTCGGATGTTTAAAAATCAATTTCAACGCCATTAAAAGTTTAATGAGGTTATGATTACTTCATATTATACAGTTATGTAAAGCTGTTGCGTTATTGAGTCATTGTCTGACAACGGATGCGGCGTAGAACGCTGTTATTTAGGATATAGATTCCTTAAGAAATGTTGGAGAGCACTAAGAGACACGAAAATATGAAATTTAAGATATTATAGTTCACACAATTGAATTTAGCAATATTTTCTAAACATTTGATAAGTTAATGGAGAAAATAGTGGTTCTCACTATGTTTTTAGCATCCCTCTTACTTCATGGGAAGGAGGGTAGCTAGGGGGAATCTTTGTTACTCTCGGTTAGGGAACTTTTGTCACTCGATTGTCCACACTTTCATGCACCGCCCCATTGTCCAAACATTGCGGGACCAGCGGCGGAACTTAACACCGCGATTTGTTTTATTGCCAGAGCGAAAAACAGGAAAGCAATACACACCCTACAGCTTTAGAAATTTAAGTGATTTTTGTATGATTTAGTAAAAAAATGTTGCCAATAATTAAAACAAAGTAGTGTTGCTATATCTAGTCAATATAAATATATATCCTAGTAATTTTTTTTTAGCTTCACGCTGTATCGCGTACATACATGGCAGGCTGGGTGAGCTTGGGAACCTAGTGTTAAGACTCTCCGTACCTGTTGCGTTGAATTTGTGTGTTGAGTGATGAAATTCAATCCTTATAAGCTTTCTGCTTGTTTAGACCAAGAGACGTAATGAAAATGTTAAATATTTAGTTTCCTCAACTAGGGATCGAACACACACTGCAAAAGCGACAGGTTGTGGATTCAATCCCCACTCGAAGTAATGAAATATTTATCATATTCATTTCTTCCCTCTCCTTCCTTCCGCCACTCAAGACGTAATGCTTCAAATATGTCGAAAAGTAGTGTCTTAACACTAGGTTCCCAAGTTACCCTCGCCTATGTTGCCATGTGCGGAAAACAAAAAAAATATCACACTAACACAAATTATGAACCAAAATTGTTCAACTTTCCGGTTTAGATCGCCATAAGTATTTTTTTTTCGATCGTCGATAATAGAATGACAATTAAAAATAATTAACCGTCCATATTATCATTGTTACGACAAATTAGATCGAAACAATGTCAGCCATTTATAGCGCCAAATGAATTCAAGATGGCCGACAATTATCTACCGTTGGTGTTCTGAATAAAATCGTAGGTATACAGCCAGCCTGTAAATTATTTATTTATTTTATTATTATATTTGAGGTCTGTTATGGCGCAGAAGCACAAGCTCGTGACTGTAAATGCTATGGGTTGTGGGTTCGATCCCCACTCGGCGAAATTAAATATTTAATTTTTATGTTACCGCTATGGTAACAAGGCTAAAGTGTGGTGTTAAGCATTAAATTCAGAACGAACATAACGGAACGGAGTGCTGAAGACACTTGGTTCCCAAGTTCCTTCTGTCTACCCTGATATGTGCGTGTTACAGCGTGAAGCTTGAAAAAATATACTATTAATAAAGAAAGAAATTATTTTGTTTTAACAATTTTTATATTTCTTTGGCACATGTTCGTTCCTGTGCATGTGTGCATGTGTGTGTGCGTGTGTGTGTGTGTGTGTATATGCGTGTTTTTTTTTAATTTATTGGCGGCTGTATACATTTCGATTGTATGCAAAAACGAAGAGTGCATCGGTTGATTGGCGTCATTACGAAAACCTAGTGTAGGTACTTTATTTCCTCATACTAAATATATATTTGTAATATTTGTAACCAAAATATATTGCATAGAGGATATATTTGCAATAGTAAAAAAAGAAATATAAAAAGGTCATCTAGGCGGGCGGCGCAGTGTTTAATTACTTCCAACATATTTAATTCTATATTCCATACTCAGGAAAGAAAACTACTTTTTTTAATAGACATATAAAGAATTGAACGTAGCGGAATTCGAACCTGTGTGTCGTTTTACCTGGACGGTTTCCAAAGAGGAAAAAAATATTTTTAGTTTTACTATGTTTTAAAGTGTTATTCCACACTTAGGACAGAAAATACTAAACTTAAATTTAAAAAACGTATAAAAATTTTGAACGCAGCAGGATTTGAAAACGCGTCTCTGGAATGCCGTTCCAGCGCTCTGACCAACTAAGCCATTCGTTATTATGACTAATATGACTGTTGTAGGATTTCTAATAAACTAGACATAGCGTTTCTTTGAGTTTCACCACTATATACATAATGAGAAAGAAGAGAACAGAGTTTCCAACTCTCTTTCTCTCTCTCTATCTGCCCACTCTGCTATTTCCGAGATATAATGTGAACCTAATATATTAGGTTAGGTTCACACTTTATCTAGCAAATAAAATATAATTATATATGCATTCTAAATTGTAGTAACTATTCTACAACAGCTTTGTAATTTGGAAAATGATATTAAAGTCATAGTAAATATTTAATGCATCATGTACATACATATATTTTTTTTATTGCTACGACATAATTCATTTAGTTTCCATAAGTTCTCCATAAAGTTTCGTTGGAAATTTCTTCCACACGCCTTACATTTGGTCAATACGACATGGATACCTTCAAAAAGCGCTATCTCCACCTTGGCAGCTGGCAACGCACCTGTAGCTCTCCTGGTGTTACTGGTGTTATACGGTTGATCACTTATCATCAGGTGACCAGTACGCTTAGCCTTGTTATTTCCATTAAAAAAAAATTAAAACGTAGAATTGAACTTACTTCTTACAGTGCGACAGTCAGAACTGTGACGAGATTGTGGATTCTAAACCCGCTTTTCTGAATAAAAACAATTGGTACATTTAAATTACATCGACAACGTCATCTGAGTTTTGGCAAAGGCCTCCTGTGATGCCTCCACCAACCATGACAACAAATTTAGTCTACTATTTACTTTCCTTGTCCACACGCTTTTGAGAACGCAATGTTTTTTTTTTTTTATGGAAAAGATAACGCAAACGAGCGGATGGGTCACCTGATGGTGAGTGATCACCGTCAGTCACGGCCCCGTGTAACACCAGGGGAGCTACAGGTGCGTTGCCGTCCTTTGACGTGGAGGTAGAAGCGCTTTTTGAAGGTAATGTTAAATATTCACTCTATTTCATCATAATTGTGGTCACTGAACGTTTTCCTATAGAATAATGGCCTGAGTCATACCAATATAATAACATGACATAAATATAATAGCAATAAAAATATCCGTTAACAGTTAAATTGTTTCAAGGAATATCGAGACAATATGCACGTAGAATGCTTAAAGCGTCCGTACATTAAGGTTGATGCGAGTACGTAGTATAGTTACTGACACAGCTTATACTTTTATAATGTGTTACTAAGTATGCCACCCACAGTGTGTGTGTGCATCAAAGTTGTGGGTTCGATTCCCGGGAGGTTGATGAATTATTTTCAATCCCTCGTTTTGATAACAAGATGAAACGCAGCCTCAAGTTCTACCACTCAAAATGCAATATCTCGAGAATTGGACGGTGAGTGGGAAACATAGCGTTTTGAGATAAAATTCCCTCTGCCTACCCTGCTGCTTGTACCCCTTTGAACACTTAGTTTTGGGCAAAACTTTTTCTTTTGCTACCAAAAACGTTCTTATTTTACCTATAAATATTGCACATAACTCGTCCCGAAAATGTGTTGTGAAGAATAAAAGTATCGAAAGACTATTAGCTTACAGATTGTATATAGCAATATATATGACGTTCAGCGTCACGCTGCATCCCGCAGATGGCAGAATAGGCAGAGGGAACTTGGAAACCTAAGGTCAAGCAACTCCATTTCGTTCTCCACTTTCCACTGAAATAGAGACATTGCGTGTTGAGTAGCGGAACTCAACGCCGCACTCAAATGAAACTAATAAAAAATATTATTATAAAAAGCTTAGCATTCCAAAACATTGTCGAAAATCAAAATTGCAATACTAGTAGGCACTTAAAATTATCCTCCATTCAATAATTAGTCCGCACCTCACGTACGACGCCTCGTTTCTAATGAATCGTCCATAAATCAACCCAGTCTAATTGACATACAGACATTTTCTGCTCATTGTGTCAGCTCGCTTAGGATTGCAAAAAATTCGGCTATTCCTAGACTTGGGACTTAGTATGCATATTGTTGTCGTGAAACTGTCGTGGCCTTAGCGTAGGCAGAGAGAACGGAGAGATAACCACTACGTTAGGGACCCCTGGGAGGCATATGTGTACATATCTCCTAAAGGTTCTTATGCCTGACTTTGACTCACCTTTGATTACGTCAATTCGGAGTTTTTGAAAATCAACAAATATATACCTCACCCTCTCTTACCTATGTTTAATCGATTCCAAATTGCAATTGCGCTATCAACAGGTGTTCATTATTATTGACATTGATTTATTTATTTTTTTTTATATATTTTGGAGCTGATGTGGTCGTAGCATGTGATTGCAAACGCAAATTATGGACGTATATCACTTGAGAAATGAAAATATTTATATATTTGTTAATTTAGATTAATTTATTTATATATAATTTACTCGCTCTGGTAAACGCGCGGTGTTGAATTCCGCAACTGAACACGCTTTGTTTCGAAAATTAAACTTGAGTCTTTAAACACTGCATTCAAAAAAATGCAGTTCTAATGACTGCATTTTTTTTTACTTTACGCTGTTTCCCATACATAACAAAATACACAGAGGGAACATGGGAACCTAGTGCTAATAATCGTTCGCATTAGGAAACATCCTGCGACACAGTCTTCCTGAAGTGACAGCTGGTGAAGCGGAAGCTGCTAGTAGAATTGAAACAATCACCTGCTTGTATTGACACTGCTGCATTATATTTTTAGATTCTGACGCATTTAGTGGCTGTAGATTTTTATGGGTTATTATAATCAGTTATACTGACTATTGTTAAGTGTTTGTTGTCCGATTTGGACAACACATAATATGTTTATGATGAAATAAAGGATGAGGATAACGCTGATCTCCAAACTAAGATTTGAATTAGGGGAAGCCCCAGTGTCAATAATATGTCAAGAAATAAACAAAGCGGTCAGCGTTTTGTTTTTCAGGATATTTCTGGGGGCAATCCGTTAATGCATTTGGTTCTCCAAAAATGTAGGGTTAACAACCACCACTCAACACGTAAATAGTGAAAAACGGAGTTCCCCGCTGAGTGTTTTGCGTTGGCGTTTCAGGTCTGAGGTTTAATAGAATGGAATGTTTTTGCCGTGTGATCCCGGCTTAGAATAGGATCACCCTGGTACTGATGGTGTCGTAAGAGGCGACTAAAGTACGTGTGGGAGAGTCACGTTGTCAGCAATAACAACACGCATGGGCAGACTCGACCGGATTATTACCACCCCCGGCATTTAACACCGGCGTTAAGTAGTGGCTTTGGCCACTGCGTTTCGCATTAGGTAATGCCGGGCCCCGGTGCCCCTCCCTTAAAGGACCTTAAAGGACGGCAACGCTCCTGTAGCTCCTCTGGAGTTACACGAGGCCGTGGGCGACGGTGTTCACTTACCATCAGGTGACCCGTACGCTCGTTTGCCGTCTCTTCCATAAAATAAAATGGGAGTAAATTATTAAACAATCTAACACCATGCATGTAGCTTGTTATTTGTGTTTGAATTTGATAATGAACATGGACGTGATAATATAACTATTATCTGGTTAATGCGACCGTCTTCCGTGTACAGATAATTAATATTCACCAAACGAACGAATCGGAAGCACTGATCGATTTTACTGTCCACGACAGATTACGTCACCTACAATTTTTATATACATTTTTGTTACTATACTACATACTTTGTTATGTTATTCTGCTTGTCTATACTTCTTTTTTTTTTCAGTTTCACACTGTATCCTGCACGTGGCAGGGGAGGCAAAGGAAAGTTAGGAGAGGAAAGGAAAGTTAGTGTTAAAACAATCTGAGCCGTTTCCCACTATGAAGTGTGTGTAACTGACGGAACTTAACGCCACGCTTTATCTTCTCATCAAAGTGAAAAACTTTAAATAATAAATATTTTATTTCCACGAGTGAGTATCGAAATCACAGCAGTCACACGCCTGTACTTTAGTGCTACGATAGGCATTACATATCTCTATACGTACGTATATAACTTAGAGTTTTTTTAGTTAGGAACTACATAGGAACTACTGGATGGTATTAAAAATTTGCTTTTAATGGTGTTACTAAATACTTTTTTATGTTATTCTGTCAGTCTATTACTTACATGTATCTAGATGGTGAACGTTATTCTTAGGAACATGGCTTTGTAATCGATACGCCACTTTAATGAGCGTTTACTACCGCAGTCATCATGGGGCGTGTTCTACGGAACTGCTTAGACTGATACCTGTCACCGCTGCTGTAATATTTCTGGGTCGATACGACTTGGATATGTTAAAAATGCGCATCTACCTCTACCTTGATGGCCGACAATACACCTGTACTCCCCTTGGGTGCATTTGGGCCTTACCGGGTGCACCCATAATACCGGATGGCTGCAAACTGATTTCAGTGCCTGTTTTGGATGGTATCTGTGTTCAATGGGGCGCGGATGCTCGGACAGTAGTAAGGCAGAGGAGAGCTTTAGTTAGTGCTTAGATTCAGAGGAATCTGAGCAACGCGGGCCCTGGTTGGTCATATACCCGGGAACAGTCAAGGGAAAGTTAGGTCACAGCTGTAACTACGGGTCCACTAGTTTGACTAAGGGGACCGTGGGGATCGGATGTTCCCAAAGCCATTGTCTAGTCATTTGTGGTTGGACTCGCGATGGTTGTTGTTGGCTGCATAGGTTGGGCGTGTTCATCTTTTTTCTTCTTTTTTTATTATGGAAAAGACGGCAAACGAGCGTACGGGTCACCAGATGGTAAGTGATCACTGTCGCCCACGGCCTCGTGTAACTCCAGAGCTACAGGAGCGTTGCCGTCATTTAAGGTGGATGGGCACCGGGGCCCAGCATTACCTAACGCGAAACGCAGTGGTTAAAGCCACTACTTAACTTAACTACTACTTAACGCTGGTCTTAAATGCCGGGGGTGGTAGCAATCCGGTCGAGTCTGCCCATGCGTGTTGACAATGCTGGTAACGTGTCTCTACCACCACCTCTACAAACCTTTAGTCGCCTCTTGCGACACCATCAGTACCAGGGTGACCCTACGAGGGAGGGAGGGAGTTGACTTTGCGAGGAAGGCTATAAGTAAAACATAACTCGTAGTTAGGCAATCGTACATACATTTTCACATTCATTTTCATTCAACAATACATCTCTGAAACGAGGCCATTTTGTAGCTCAGAAACGAGGCCACATGGCGTAACTCAACCGCACTTTACCTCATACCACGGGGACAGAAGTGTCATAATCCCTTTACTATGTGCATAATTCAACGTGTAGCAAAAGAAACATCCTTACAAATTACATATATATTTTAATTGTATCATAACATATATGAGTTTGACTAAAGCTCTTATCAAGCTGTGTACTTCGAAGTTATATAATCCGCCACGTGGTAAGGAAGGTAGAGGGATCTCGGGAACCTAGTGTTAAGACACTCCTTTCCATTCCCCACTTTGTGCCGAATTTCATGCGTTGCGTGTTGAGTTTTGCAACTCAACGCCGCGCTTTGGGAAAATATGAAAACACTAAACATTTCATTTCCTCGAGTATGGATCAAATCCATATCACGTCGCGTTTACACTCACACGCTTGTGTCTTTAATAAAAGCGCTACATGATATGTGCTTACATATAAATAAAATACAATATTTGACCATTAAATAATTTTAATAACAATTATGTCGAAAAGAAATGTTGCTAAGCATATTTTATAGAGAAATATATATATATATATATAGAGGAGGAGGGTAGACGGTATGTATATATATTTTAAATTTGTTTATCTGTTTGTCTGTATTTTCGTGCGCTAATCTCAGAAACGGCTAAATCTCACAAACGCCTAAATGGATTTAAATTTTCAGTTCTTACTGGTATTTTTTGGCAACATTACATTTAATGTTTGTTCTATTTCTCGATTGATAAAAAAAATTGCTTCTATTACTACAAAATGTTTATTCATTAAGGTGAGATTAGTAATCATCAAAATATAGATATTGTCTTAAAAATAGTAATATTATTAGAACAAAAAAGAAATTGAAATATTGTAATTCAAGCGGGCGAAGCCGCGAACGGGACGCTAGTATGTCATAATCCTTTTAGGTAGAGACGGTAAATGAATCATAAAGTGGCCAAATTAACACAATTCTTCATAAACTTCGTGAATCGTGATGGATCGTCGAAATTTTATTACTACAATAACATGCTTTTATATGTATGTATGGGTTATTAATAATTTAATGCTTATTGTGGCAGAATTGTTTCTAGCATCACGTTTTTTTTTCAGGTTCTGGCACACATGGTTAGGTAGGCAGAGGGACCCTAGGGCCCTAGTGTTAAGATACTCCACTTTTACAAAACACTCTGACTGTCATATTCGAGATACAGCGTGATAACTTGGCTTTCTCTCCAGCTTCACGCTTTATCCCGCATATGGCAGGGGAACTTAAGACACTCTGTTTCTTTCCCCTCTTTCCATCGCATTTAAAGGCCGAGTGGCGAAATTCAATAACGGCCTTTGTTATATCACCAGAGCGGAGGAATAAAAATATTAAGTATTTCAGATCCTCGAGTGGGGATCGAACCCACAACCTGTCGTTTACAGTGACACGCTTGTGCCGCTGCGCCACAACAGGCCTCATTTAATTTAAACATTATATTAAATGTAAAACACATTCTGTCTATCGCCAAACGCTGTTCTATGCTAAACGGTCATGATACTATCATTATTGTCTATAGCTCGAGTTCCAATTTCAAAATGCAGATCGATCACACAAATACGTAGAGTCGAAAGTGAAACCAAATTGTAAATGTATTGCTTTTTAACATATACATACGCCTTTGCATACTTCCTGTAAATATATATTTTTCTTATATTTTATGGACTGTGTGCAATAAAGGCAAAAGCAAATAGAAATAAATAAAAAAATATTTAAAGTAATATTCTTAGACAAGAAAAATACGAGAAATATAGAAATAATAAAAAAAAGGATTTAAGCTCACGCCTACTGAAAACCGTTAGAGCGAATAATAATCGTTTATTCTTGGAATTGTCTTTGGGTAGCGGAAA
Source organism: Eueides isabella (assembly GCA_019049475.1). NCBI lineage: Eukaryota > Metazoa > Arthropoda > Insecta > Lepidoptera > Nymphalidae > Eueides > Eueides isabella. The sequence continues at coordinate 569,517 of CM032410.1, read as the reverse complement.
CAGATATACAAGAGATTATAAAAAGATTGTAAAAAATACAATAATGTATGTATATTTAAAGAGTAATATTATGCGACATAAGGAATAAATCCTCAATATTTATTATTAAATATTGTTATTAAATATAAAGTTTTAGAAGTCCCCATGCCACCTTTATCCCGCAGCATGCAATGGCGTACCCAGAACAAATTGGTTCGATGACGCGGCACGGCTAAATAATGTTATTTACATATTGTTTTGTCACTTTCAACTATATTAGATTTATGTACTAGTTTAACAGACGGATATGTCCTCTTTATGTCAGAAATGAAAACATTAAATATTCTTGAAAAATAAATATTTTATATATTGTATGTTTAACGTCTGGAAAGGCGATATTCGTATGTAGGTTTAATTTTTTTTTTATATTGCTATAGGAGGCAACAAAAAACTCTGTCAGAAGACAGCGTGGAAAAAAAAAGATAATTAATAACTTTTTCTATTATGTATTATATATGTAGAGCAAAATTTCACTCTGTCTCTCTCTTAGCTTCAGGGTACGCTAGTTTTATAATATTATCACGTGATCTACGTATAGTAATTTCACGGTGATTTAAAAATAAAATGAAATAGGCCTGTCGTGGCGCAACAGCACAAGCGTGTGACTGTAACCGACAAGTTGTGGGTTCGATCTCCACTCGAGGAAATGGAATATTTAATATTTTCAATTTAAATATTTAATATTTTCGTTTCTTCGCTCTGGTACAAGGCGAAACGCGGCGTCGAGTACCGCCACTCAACACGCAATGCCTCAAATTCGGCGGAAACTGGGGAACGGAAGTGGAGCAGAGTATCTTAACACTAGATTCCCAAGTTCCCTCTGCTTACCCTGCAATGTGTGGGATACATCGTGAAATTGAGAAAGAGAGAGAGAGAAAAAGACATGAAATTTAAGCTTTTTAGCTTCACGTTATATCTCGCACATGGCAGGGTAGGCAGACAGAACATAGGAACCTAGTATTAAGACACTACGTTCCACTTCCATTCCCCACTTCCTGCCAAATTTGAGACATTGCGTGTTGAGTGGTGAAATTCAAATCATTATATATTCGAAATTATTAAATATTACATTTCCTAGAGTGAGGATCGAACCCACAACCTATCGTTTACAGTCACACGCTTGTGCCACGACAGGCCTCAAATTCTTTTATATACTATTATTAAATATTCTTTTAAATAAGAGTACATATAAAAAAAATCAATGAACAGACTTACATTCAAATTTATATATACATATTAAAAGCTCTTTGTTTTTTACGAAGATTATATCACAAATCGTTTGTTTGGAAATTTGGCGGTCGTCGAGCGACGTTACGATGGTTATTGTTTTATTTTTCACAAGTCATCCACAGATTAAGGTCTCAGTTACAAAATACTATAATTGTTTTTACATCCTTTCCTTTACTTTTTTTGCTTTAATTTTGTTCTAAATATTTTATTGAGGCCTGTCGTGGCGCAGCGGCACAAACGTGTGACTGTAACCGACAGGTTCTCGGTTCGATCCCCAGTCGAGGAAATGAAATATTTAATATTTTCAATTTAAATATTTAATTTCTTCGCTCTGGTAATACGGCAAATGCCTCAAATTCGCCGGAAAGTGGGGAACGTAAGTGGAACGAAGTGTCTTAACACTAGGTACCCGGGTTACCTCTGCTTACCCTGCCTCTGGCCGGATACAGCGTGAAGCTAAAAAAAAAATATTTTATTTAAACATTAAAAAATAAGAAGGATGTGGCTTTTTTTATTAATAAACTGTTTATATAAGCTTATTGACAAAATAATACGCTTTAATACATTGTTATACGTTGCTGATTTTAACAATTTCCTTTATTTACTTACAATATTATGAGCTTTAGTACATAGAACACAAGTATTATTTGTACAATTTAGCCTCTTGATTTCGGATCTCTTTATAATATTAAAGTGTTTTCATTAGATGCTCCGATTTTATTACAGATTTTCTTTATGGACTAGTTTTTGATGATGGAGCGTCTTGTTTCCTGGTGGCTGTTGATGAAACTGCGAAACTACTTCTGAGCAGTTTACCATGAGGCTTTATGAAGATCACAGGTATATGAATGATTGATTAAAATCTATTGAACAAAAAAAGAAGAATAAAATGAAACATTTAACTTTCGATCATTCATCAAATCTCATTAGATCAACTTTACATATTATACTTTTATGGTAAAGTGATAATATCGTGGGGTATTTATTGTAATTATTTTCTACTAGAGAAGCAAACTTATTTTCTACTTAACGCTATCTTCTTCTCAAGGCAACAGAAAATCATCGTTATTCGCATAACTTATTTGTCCTAAATGAACATTGACGTAACTTATGCCTTCTAAACTAGTAACAAAAAGTTCTATAATTTAATTAAAAAAAAATACACATAAAATTTTTGGAAGGTTCTTTCGGGTGGTTGATAAAATTTTCCATTTCTCTGTTCTTCGATCAGACCGCACATTCAACATTGGTGCAATGTAGAAACTTTCAAGATATAACATAGAATGGTAATTTATCACCTAAAACCCTTCAAAATTTGATTGGTATTAATTATTGGCAATAAATTGTCATTGCTGTTTTTCTAAAGCAATAAATTGTCTTTGCTGTTTTTCTTAAGCAATAAATTGTCTTTGTTGTTTTTCCTTAGCAATAAATTGTCTTTGTTGTCTATGTTAAGTAATAAATGTTCCTACTGGACTAGTTTTTGATGAAGGAGCGTCTTGTCTCCTAGTGGCCGTTGATCAAACTACCGCTGAACTACTCATATTAGCCATTACATTACTACTTATATCAAAACAGTTCAATTTTGTTTAATTCCACCTTTTGTGCAAAGGATGTGTAGTTTTCACGCTTACTAACCATACACTTCAATCATTTGTATATAAAATTGAGGATAGCAGTAAAAAAAACTGAAATATAATTTCTATTAAACACATAAATTAAAAGCTTTCTAGAGTTTGACAGGGACACTGATGTCTCAATTAGTTTATACTAACACTACAATCTTGGAAATATTATTATAACTAATTAAAATAAAAATGTAAAGTAAATATACCTACCATGTTCACACTTGGAGGAAAAAAACATTGGAAATAGCGTGCGAGAAAATCTGCCTTACATAAAACTTAAAAAATATTTAAAAAAAATAATTAACACAAATAATATATTATTTATCCTAGGAAAGATAGCATCCATAATCATTACGCACCAGGTACAGTTCTAGGGCGACGATGAATGATATGGATAATATGGATTCTAATAAATATAGGTATCTTTCTATAAAATAAAATAAAAATTAATTTTATATTTAAAATAATACGTTATGTTATAGTCTGGGCGTATATTTATTTCTCAAGAAAAATTAACGCACAACATCCGCCAAGATTTATATTATTTTTCGTTTTTCAATCATTGCGAGCCAGAAGTTAGTGAGCGAAGAGATGAGGGAGCAGAGCCCCCTAGTTAACATTTTTTTAAATTTACGTTGATATTTCGAAAAACTTGATGATTGACTTCTGAATCAGTAAGCTATACATGTTAATTAGAAAGGGAATGATTTATTTTGCTTTTTTCGCTCTGTCAAGAAGACAATCAGTCAACAAACAATGCTTCCATAAATTTGATGATGATTATGGAATGGTGCCTTAAATCTTAATATTAAATTCCTGCTTGCTGCCTTACTATAGATACCTATAGCGGAATAAGTACAGAGTCATGAGAAGAGAATTGACAAGGTAAGCAAGAAAATGGGTCACATGATGGTAAATGATGCTGATCACCTTGTACCACCGGGATACCATAGGAGAACAAATGGAATAATTACGTGTATATATATATATTATTATTCTTATAAAGAAATGATATAAAAATTTGAATTTAAATTAAATTTCGTTTAAACCAGCGCCATCTATCAACGAGTAGAGCTCACAATCTATTTATAAAACGATCTAGTCTATGGTACTTGGCACGACCACTTGAGTGAAGTTCAATTTTGACAGTTCCAATGTAACAGTGGTCATCTTATTTTTTTATACATCTTGCATTTCGATACAAAATATTAGTAATTCGCGGTTGTGGTATTACGTGAACAAGATGAAAATATTATCCCACGCACTTCGAGAAGGTGGTATGCGGCCAGCTAGCATCGGTGAGTCGTTATGCCAACGTATTATATCCTTATTTTTAACTGATTAAAAACAACCACACTCAATTGGCTGTTAACCTTTTAACTAAAGGCGAGAGACGAGTAATTTGACGCTGTGCCGTGTATAATTTTATTACATTATAGTTTCGCATCGCCGCCGCGTACCATTTGTCTAACTGCCGGCCGTTTTCGGTGATACAAAACCAAACTTTAATCGTTTACTTATCATTATTGTGTTGTTATCACAATTAGTACAAAATTCATATTTAAACCTTTGATTGGCTCTAAACTGGAAGATAAAATGCCTTAACTGGCATTCTAGTATTATAATAATATAGTGATTATCGCGAATGTTTTCTTATATTACAACAATTGGTGGGAATTAGTATATATTTTGTTCAATGGAATTATAAAAAGGTCAGTTTTTCTTTTTTTCTTATTGTTTAAATGTTTGTCTTTATCTTTAAGAGAAAAGGCAATGACTATAATCAGACAATTTTATCTGATAGTAAGAATTTCTTTTGACATAACATAACAATGCAAATTATTTATAGCCAATAAATAATATATTATTTAACGAAATTTTGTTTTATAATTTCTAACTAATATAATTTTTTAAACAAATTTATTATCTTTTTATTTGGTATATGCATAGAATACTCTTTTTTTTTATATAAATAAATAATTAAATTTTATGTATTCTATACTTTCATATATATATTCTATTTTTTTTTAATCATATAATATAAATAAGTATATAAAATCTCGTAGTTAATTATTATTACTATAGTTTTTATCTATTGTGACTTAAGATAGCACACACTAAATTATATAATTTTGATAATTCCAATTGGATTTGTAAAAATGATAGGATCATTTCTATCCATTAACGTTAAAGTTTAAATATTATAGATATAAAATTTTTAACCATTTAATTTTTTTCATCATCAACTTCCTATTATGAAATATTAGGATGAGATTGCCTTAGTGTTTTTTCTTTTGTTGGGTATTGATAAGAAAAGTTTGTTTTTTTCTTTCATTTTTATTAATTTATATATAATATATTGGTCTACCTAATTTTAATTTTTGTAACATTTTTAGTTCATAATAATAATAATATTAAAATTTAACTTAAAGAATTACATACTGTTTCTGAATAATATGTACATGTACATACATTATATTTAGCACAATCATTCTGTGAGATTACTATTATTTTTGTTGACTTTTCTCTTGTAATTCAAAATAATGGATGTTAGGGGATGGAATTGGCGGAACTAAACACTGCACATAATTACAACCGGAACAAGAAAATAAAAGTCATTATTTACTATGAGCGAAGATCAAACTTTTAATTGTCATCTTTACAAACAGGCCCTATTCTATATAAATAAAATTTGACTAAATATAACTCATATATGTGGTATCTATTTTTTGAGATCAGTCATGGTGCAGAGGTACAAGGTTGCAAATGTAAAAACAACATGTTTTGGGTTCAATCTTTCATTTATGAAATATTTCCAGTAACAAAGAAAAGCTTGGCATTAAATTTCGCCACTTAACACACAATCCAAAAATTCAATGAGCAAATTTGTGTGAGAGTGGAGTGTTAAGTCACTAGGTTCCCAAGTTTAGTTCCCTCTGTCTACCCTTCCATGTGTTGGATATAGCATGAAAATAAAAAAAAGCCTTATTCAGGACTGTGGTTTGTTATTGGGTGATTTAAATTATCAGTTTTCATTCTTTGTTATAATATTTACTCATTTATAAAAAATAACTATTATGTATTTTATTTTATTGTTTATTTATTTTATTGATTAACTTATTTTGAAATACAGAGTAATCTCTTTGTGACGAAACTCAAAGGACTGAGCATTTTGTGTTGTTATAGAGAGTTATCATGATACGGAGTGAACAATCACTACGTGGGTTTTAACACAAACCAACCAAGTTGTGCTCACTTCTACTCTTTAAACGGAGTTTATCATTATAAAGGATAACGTTATCAAAGAGTTTACTCTGTATTTTTATGGAAACAATTCTAATACTTAATAGACCGCAGCTCGAGGCTGTATATGATTATAAAAATCTAATTTTAATTACTCTTAAATGCCATTTGGTATAAATTATAGGTTTTTTTTTAATAATGTTTTAAGGATTCTTATATTTTTTATTTGGATAGGTAACGAGAAGCTTGGATAGTGAAGGTGTTCGACAATGAATATTAACCCTTTTTTTTCCTACTTTTCTAGTTTAATTTTGAAATATTGCGTATTTAGCAGCGGAAGTTAACGCCGCGATTCGTATTGTTACCACAGAAATTAAATTGAATATAATTAATTTACTCAAATATGAATTGAACCTGGAACCGTCCGTTTACATTTATACGCCACAACGGCCTATAGTCTCCTTTAATAGAAACCTAAAACATTAATAATCTTAATGGCCTAAAAGTTTCGCAAAAATGTGAAAGTTTTTTTTTTTATTTATATACATTTGTATATATATATATGGCTATAACTCGCAAGAGTTTCAATTAAGAATATTTTATTTTATCTGTTAAATTAACTAAAAAGATAATTGTCACCTTAATTATCTGTGTTATATATATATTTTTTTTGATTATCTATTATACATCATTAATTTATAGTATCCTGCATTTAATGATAAAACTTGTTTTTTTTGTCTTTATAATGCCTCCATCGCAAATATTTGGTTAATCAAATATTATAATTTGCATGAGAGTTGATCTCAAACGAACCGATATATTAACTAGATGACAAAATTATATAATTTAGTGTTAATTCTGTTTTAATGTCTTCTTGGAAGGTTCTGTCGATTGATGCCGTTATAACGGAGATTTATATAGTTTTTAAGAGGTCGTCAGTTTAGCTGTGGATGTTATCGTGGCGGTTGTCGGTTCGATTTCTACTCGCGGGATGAGCTATTTTTTAATTTTTTTTATCATTTTTCCGGTATTAGGGTGGTATTATGTGGTATACAGTGGTTTAAGTTATAAAGATAAGCCCGCCATTGTGAACTTGCATTACATTTTTTTCTCTCTCTCTCAGCTTCACGCTGTATCCCGCACGAGGCAGGGTAGGCAGGGGGAACCCGGGAACCTAGTGTTAAAACACTCCGTTCCACTCCCGTTCCCCACTTTCCGCCGAATTTGAGGCATTGCGTGTTGAATGACGGAACTCAACGCCGCGTTTTGCCTTATTACCAGAGCCAAGAAATTAAACATTAAATATTTAAATTGAAAATATTAAATGTTTCATTTGCTCGACTACATTTTTTTCTATAATGTATCGTCCTGTTCGTTCCCGTCCTGTTCGTTTCGCTCGCTATTATAATATTAGTTGATATTATAGAATTTATAATAGTCAGCTCAGCTTCATTCTAATTCCCACACATGGCAGGGTAGTCAGAGGGAATATGGGAACCTAGTGTTAAGACACTCTGTTCCAATAACGTTCTCCGCTTTCCATCGAATTTAAAAAAAATATTTCCCACTGCTATATAACAAATACCTTTTTTTGTATTATAAAATAATATATACTAACACGCGCTATTACTTTTTTAAACGCTAATTAAAAAGTAATAATTATTTTAATCCTATTGTATAATTTAATATTATTTACATTTTTAATATCACTCACTTACCCAACTTCACGCTGTATCCCGCACATGGGAGGGAAGGCAGAGGGAACTTGGGAATCTAGTGTTAAGACACTCTGTTCCACCTCCGTTCCCCACTTTCCGCCAAAGTTGAGGCATTACGTGTTAAGTGGCGGAACTTTGTAACCAGAGAAATGACAACATTAAATATTTAATTTGAAAATATTTAATAATTCATCACCTCGAGTGGGGATCGAACTCACAACCTGTCGTTTACAGTCACACGCTTGTGCCACTGCGCCACGACAGGCCTCTACATTTTTAATATAATTTTATATAAATGTTTTTACTACAAAAAGTTACATCATATAAGTTAAAAATTGATGATGCAATAGTATTTGGTTTACAATTTCCCGCCAAAACGGCCGACCACAGATTATAGAATATAGTTGATCTAATAACACTGTAATTATTTAATCTGGGGTAACTTAACACCTTATTTCCATTATTTGCAGAAAATAATTAAAATTATGCCAAAACACAACACTATAGGAAAATTTATAAAGATGTCATAATATATATCGAATAAAATTAATAATATAATTACCGCTTTCTTTTAACCTTATTCCATTGTTAACGGTACTTAGAAATGATAATTAGCATTTGATTGACATTAAATCCGAATGTTCATGTTTACGCCAATTTTATGATAATTACTTACTGACATGAATTCGGCTTTGATACCACTTAACTTACCTAATGGTGGTCACCACCATAAAGTAAAAAAAATGTTATCTATTAATAACTTTTTAAATTTGCATATTGGCAGTAGAATCAACGGTCTTTGCCTTTCCAGTAACTAGCATTATATCTTGCACGTGTCAAATTTCGACGACGATGTAAAAAATAATCTTTAAACTGGACGTTATTAAAATATTTGTAATCTTATAGGTAATGGATATGTATACTTAGTAGAATATGTTTAACTTTTTTTCTTCTTCACGCGTTTTCCCGCACGTGGTATGGTAGGCAGAGGGAACTTGGGAACCCAGTGCTAGGACACGCCGTTCAAATTGAGACTCTTGAATTCCCCATTTTTTTTGGAAATTGAGTGTGGCGGAACTCAACTCTGTGGTTTGTCATGTTACCAGAGCGGAGAAATGGAAAATATTATATATTTCACAACCTCGAGTAAAGATCAACTTACAATGGTTTACAGGCGCAAGCTTGAGCCTCAATTTATATTTACTATGAGCTTTTATATACGACTTCGCCCGCGAGGTCATATTTAAATAAATAAGGCTTGTGCAACATGTGTGTTGTGCTTTCCCATAGAACCGCGATAATAATAATAATAATTCATAGCTTACCTCAATAAATGAAATATCCAACACAAAAATATTTTTTTTGCATTCCCGACTATTTTATAATAGTGAAAACAGCATTTAAATCTGATTAGCCACTTTTGAGACGAGCGCGTACAAACGCACAGACAATAAGACAATACTCTATAAGGTATTTTCTTAATATATCTTCCATGTACAGACAGTACAGATCAGTACAGATCAGTTACAGATTTATTATAAAGTATAGATTAGTATACTTATGTAGATAAAACTGATTGAGACCTGTCGTGGCGCAGCGGCACAAGCAGTATGTGGGTTCGATTTTTTTTAAATGAAACCCTTTTAATCGAATTAATCACGTATATTGAGTGACCCGTGACCACGGACTACCGCCGAAACGTCGGGTTTCTAAAAATGTTTACCATTCAATATACGCGAATAAGTGTTTTTTTTTGATATTTTCAAATTAAATATTTAATATTTTCATTTCTTCGCTCTGGAACTGAACGCCGCACTTTGCCTTATAGGCTAAGCGCGACGTTGAGTTACGCCATTCAATACGCAATGCCTTAAATTCAGCGGAGAGTGGGGAACGGAACGGAGTGTCTTAACACTAGGTTCCCGAGTTCCTACTGCCTACCCTGCCATGAGGGGATGCAGCGTGTAGCTGAGTAGATAAAACTTCCATTTTGGGCTTCCGTAGGAATTTTGAGAAATCTCTTAACTACTAAAGCTCCTTGCTGTGTGGTTATTTTTGTTCGTTCTCACTTAGAACGAACAAGTTAAATATATATTATATAGACAAATTAATAATTGTTATCTTATATATTCTTTTTAATTACAAAAAATACGACATTTTAAGAATATGGTATAAAAAAGTTTAGTTGGTTTTTGTCGTGAATGTGACAACAAGAGTAAAGTAACAGTAATTATAATGATGTTACGTATATGTGGGTTAGGATTTCAGAGTTCCTTGCAGTTGATGAAAAATAAAAAAAAAAATGTTTGTCGGTCTTTTTACGCTGTATCCCGCACATGGCAGAGTAGGCAGAGGGAACTTGGGAACCTAGTCTTAAGGTCCCGGTGCCCGATTTCCGCCGAAATTGAAACATTGCGTTTTGAGTGGCGGAGCTCAACGCCCCGCTTTGCCTTGTTGCCAAAGTGAAGAAATAAAAACATTGACTATTTAACTGAAAATATGAAATATTTAATTCACTCGAGTGGGGGTCGAACCCACAACCTGTCGTTTACAGTCACACGGTTGAGCCGCTGCGCCACGACAGGTATTTTTCAAAAAGGACCTTTTAGATTAGAATTATCTTTTTGTGTCTATCCTGTAAATAATAAAGTAATGAAACAAACAAAATAACACGAAAAGAAGTTAGTAATAACTATTTAGTTTATATGTATTTTGCAAATTGATAAAGTTTATGTAGAACCGTTTGTTAAACTCATTCACCGTGATAGTCACTTCTTTTTGCTTCACGCTGTATCCCACACAGCAAAGCAGAAATGATCTAGAACATAGTGTTAAAAACGTTGTTCCCATAATGACACTAACGTTCTTCACTTACCACTGGGAATCGAACCCACAATCGTCGAGTTTTGACTAAACCTATTTTTCTAAATACGTTTATTTTTCTTTTTTCATGTATCATATATATTTTGGTATGTTTTATTATATAAGAGAATAGAACTTTCACTTTTTCTTATATACAAGTTTTTTTCATAAATATTTTGTCCAACTTAAAAAAGGAAACAATAATATTTCATAGAAATAATAATTTTATATTTCAATTACTTGTCAATAAATATATGCACACTATTTTAATTTGCGTGAGAACTTTACATGAGCAAGTTCCCATTTCAATTAGAAAATACTGAGATTTTTTTTGCGTTTTAACTTTTTGATAGATAAGTATGAATTTGTTATGGAAATAACTTTAGGTTGTCGAAGCTTAGAAAGCTACGTTGAGCGGTGTTTATATAAGTTGTAGATGCTTTCTTTTTTTTTTTTTTGTTTCACGCTGTATCCCGCACATGGCAGGGTAGGCAGAGGGAACTTGGGAACCTAGTGTTAAGACACTCCGTTTCGCACTTCCCGCAGAATTTGAGGCATTTCTTGGTCGTACAATACTGAGGCGTGTCGTAGTGCTCGGGCCTACAAGCAGGTGACTATTATCGTTGTGACAGGTTGTGGGTTCGATCCCCACTTGAGGATATGAATTATATAATATTTTCATTTCTTCGATTTGGTAACATCCAAAGGTTGTAATTTCAATTCCCAGTGAAAGAAATGAAATGATTATTATTTTCATTTCCTTGTTCTGGTAACAGGACAAAATGTGGCGCTGAGTTACGCGACTTTGTGGGCAATGACTTGAACACTCACGCTGTAACTAGGTTCCACTAACTTCTTTCTACTCTATCACGTATTCACGCTGTATCCCTCACCTATGTGAGGGATTCAGCGTGAATTCATTAAAAATAAGTTAAATATTCTTTATTTTTATTATAACAAGAAAAGTTACTTCCTACTGATATACGCTGTGATCTTTGAAGCAACACATCAAATTTGTATCTCGTTTCGTGCCAAATCAAAGTTATTTAAGAAGAAAATTATCTCCTTTTTTGAACTTCATGCTGTATCTCGCACATGTTAGGGGGCGTAGGGTACATAGGAACCTAGTGTTAAAAGACTCCCTTGCCGTCGAGACACTTCCGCTCCGCATTGTCCGCCGAAGAAGGCATTGCTTATCAAAATTATCATGTAATACATGAATATTGTAACTGAAAATAGTTGAAAATTCCATTTTCCATAATAAAAATCGATGCAATCTACGGACAAAGCTGCGAGTGTAGTAGTACTTTTTTTTATTTATAAACCTAGCTAGCATAGCATTGATCAGCAGTTTCGCCCGATGTACCTCTAGCAGGTACAGTGGGTAATATACGTTCATAATTTGGATAATTACATAATAACATTCCTCTATAAATGGATGATCCATTATATAATCATATATCACTTCCGTTTGCCAATTTCCGCTAAATTTGAGTCTTTACCTTGTTACCAGAGCGAAGAAATGCAAAAAACAGTAAATATTTAATTTGAAAATATTGAATATTTCATTTCTTCGATTCGGAATCGAACCCACAACCTGTCGTTAACAGTCACACGCTTGTGCCGCTGCGCCACGACAGACCTCAATCATCAATATAATATATTGATTCATTTAAAAGTAATAAAAATTAGTAGTTTCTGATCACGTGTCATAAAATCTATAAAATAACGCCTCGTGTAACATTTTACTCTGGTTATTCACCTTTAAGTACGTGAAGGAAAAACTAATATAGGAATTTGAGTTGCGCAGGCGCACCAGCGTGTGACTGTAAACGACAGGTTGTGGGTTCGATCCAAACTCGAAGAAATGAAATACTTGTAATATTTTCATTTCTTTGCTATAGCAAATCGTGCAAAACGCGGCGTTGAGTTCCGCCCTTCAACATGCAATGCCTCAAGTTCGGCAGAAAATATGGAATATTTAAAGGATATTTGTAAGTTCATATTGATACTGCCGCAACGCAGCGTCACAAAGGCGGTTGTGGGTTCGGTTCCCGTGTAGTGAAGTAAATCATTTTCATTTTTTCGTAAATATAAATAGCACTGCAATGTTTAGAAATTAGAATAGACACCATCTTTGTACCCTAGATAAGAAGTTTTTTTTTTATTTCAACCCCACGCTGTGTCTTCCCGCACATCTCAAGTTTGCCAGGGGGAACCTGATAACTTAGTGTTAGGGCACTCCGTTCCTATAGCGTCATTTACGTTCCCCACTTTGCGCTCAGGTTTCGAGACATGCGCAATGGCTGGCCTGGGTATCATAATTCAATATATATTTCAATTCAATTGCGCCTTTAATAAAAATATTATTAAAACTTGAGGGCGTAGTGGCTCAATGGCAGAAGCGTGGGACTGTAAACGCGACAAGTTGGTTCGATCTCCACTCTAAGAAATTAGATATATGATAGTCATCATTTCTTCGCTCTGGTAATAAGGCTGAACACGGCGTTGAGCTCTGCCATGCAACACGCAATGTATCAAATTCGGCGGAAAATGGGGAACGGAGTGTCATAATACTAGGTTCCCAAGTTCCCTCTGCCTATCCTGCCACGTGCGGGATACAGCGTGAAGCTTCATAAGTATTATGGCATATACTAACTAGACTTTATATCGTATCGTTCAGAAAAATCACGAGCTACGACGTTAACATGTTTTTATATAATATAAGAAATAATTTTATAAATGTGAAAGTTCGTCAAGATGGACGTTCGTTCCACTTTAACGCAAAAACTACTGAACGGAGTGAGATGAAAGCTTTCAGTAATACATAGGTTACAATTTATGTATAGATTTTGTAAAATTTGACTATAATATAGCTAGATTTGAGCGGGCGAAGTCGCGAATAGGTAGCTAGTATTATATCGATACTTATAATAAATCTGTAACTGATCGCTGTCTGTACGTGGAAGATATAATAGAAGAAATTTAAGGGGACGTAAGTAATAGGGCCTAAACAGTGATTCTCAAAGCTTTTGTATTTTTATCAAAAAAGACTAAGCAGGTTTAAATGCAGTTTTTACTATTAGGATATATTGCCAACATAAAGTGTTTGTTGTTTTAAAATCAGTGAAAAAAAAATGGTACGTCTATTTTAAATATTAAGTTCATTTTGGCTACATTTTTTTTTATTTATGTATCTGAAATTTTAGTTTTCAATAAACAGATATTATCTTAAAAGTGATAATTTAAATAAAACAAGAAAGAAATTGAGATTAGTATACAAAAAGCGTAATTCAAGCGGGCGAAGCTGCGTTTCGGTTATATATATAATCGTGTGATTGAGCTTTGATATATATATATATATATATATATATATATATATATATATATATATATATATATATATATATATATATATATATATATATATATATATATATATATATATATATATATATATATATATATATATATATATATATATATATATATCAAACCTCAATCACCGAAGCTTTTGCGATATCAAACAGGCTGCCTAAACTTTAAATAGAGCGTTATATTTTTTTTATTATATAAAACAAGTTCACGTTATAATTTTATAACGAATGTATTTAAACCAGTTATGTATTTTAAATGCTAACACTAAAGGCCGTCCTGTTTATATCTGGCCGAAAAAATCCTAAGCACTTCTAATAGATATATTAGTAACTAGCTACCTGCCTGCGGCTTCGCCTGCTTGAATTGCGCTATTTTTTTTGCTAACAAGCGACCTACCCGCGGCTTCGCCCGCTTGAGTTACGCTATTTTATATACTAATCTCAATTACTTTCTTGTTCTTATGTCATTATTACCTACTTTTAAGACATCTACAAATTAAAAGTAAAATAATCAGCTAACTTATGCAGCAATTTTTAATATTTTAAATTGGCGTAACTTTTTTTTTATTGTTTTTAATAGATTAAAAATATATAAGTGAAAACTGCATTTAAATCTAATTAGCCGTTTCTGAGATAAACGCGTACAGACAAACAGACAAAAATCTTAAAAACACTATTTTGAGATATATTTTTATTTTCCTTCCATGTACAGACATTGATGGGCTACGGACTTATTGTAAGTATAGATATGAAATATGTAATAAGTGCTTTCTGTAATTTATGTTATTGTTTATGAGCTTTTTAACTAAGTTGCGAAAACTAGTGCTTTGTTCACGGTTCTGCCCGCAAAAAAGGGTGCCATTAAGACTTTGTGGCTTCTAAGCTAAATGGTCGATATCCTCGTGAAAATGATTTATTTAATATTTTTATTTCCTCGCTCTGGTAACAAGACAAAGAGCGGTGTTGGTGTTGAGTTCCGCCACTCAATCACTAATAACTAGTCAATGACTAGAAAATTTGGTCTAATTCTCTGGAGGGAACCTAGTGTTAAGACACTCAGTTCCCTTTGCCTACCATGCTATATGCGGCATACAATGTGAGGCTTCTTTAGTTAACTTCTATTAGGAACCTTTGGGGTAGATATCTTCTAAAACGTTACGATAAACATATTAAGTATTGAGACATACTGTATCGTATAAGTGCGACGATAATATGTCTCGTAACTTTTTTATTTCTATAAAAATCTTGTTTAGCTGTACACTGTATCCCGCACAACGCAGGGTAGACAGAGGGAACTTGGGAACCTAGTGTTAAGACACTCCATTCCACTTCCCCACTTTGCTTGTAATAATATTTACAATCATCCAAATTGCGGACCCTGGTGATTTCATGTTAAGGGAGAATATCTTTATTAAATGTCATCAAATTCGACGGAAATTAGGGAACTGAACAGTGTCTCAACCCTATGTTCCCAAGCTCACGGCAGGGTAGGCAGAGCTACCCTGCCGTGTGCGGGATGCAGCGTGAAGCTGGAAAAATCACTGTCATGGTTCCCTCGGTTCATTGTATACAGAATAACTAATTATAATAATAACCAATAAAACTAATAATCCATTTAATAATTCTTGAGGATTGATACTTCACAGATACGTAACATTCCTTTAATATCATCATTGTTTCCGAAGGTCATCCAAGGTCGTCGTTTAAATTCTTATATCATTCGTATATTGCCAGTGATTTGCCCCCCTTCCAAAACGTTACGTATCACTCAAATGATCGTTTCTATTAAGAAAATTTTGAAGAGGACATGGCAGGTTAGTCTGGGGGAACTTGGGAACCTAGTGTTCCCGTTATAATTTTTTTCTCCACTTTCCATGCTCATCCGTAACCATGTCAGTCATACTAAGATCAATAATTTCGAAGTAAATATCATCAGTTTTATAAGGCAAATAGGCGGGGTTGAGTTCCGCTACTCAAGACGCAATGCCTCAAATTCGGAGGAATGGAATAGGAACGGAGTGTCTTAACACTAGGTTCCGTCCCGAGTTCCCTCTGCCTAAGCTGAAAAAAAAAATGTATCATATAGTTTGAAAGTAAGTCATATCGAGATGATATATTTCTATATAAATGTAACAATCCATCTTAAGAAACATTGTTTTTCTTTAGATTTTGACTGGTGTTCATATGTAATTTTGGTTTGGCCGTCACGTAACGACGGTTGTGGGTTGAATTCCCGAATTAACGTGTTATTTTTATTTTACCACTCTAGTACCTAACATGACAAAGTGCAGCGTTAAGTTGCACCACACAATGTCTCGAAAATTAGATAGTCTTATTATTAGCTTCCAACTTTAAAAAAAGACGTATTATAAGTTTAACTTGTCTGTCTGTGACACCGTAGCTCCTGCATTAATGAAACTAGTTAAGTGCAGGTTTTCTAATTTTTGTAGACCTTGTTCTTTGCAATAATTCTTATCTATGGTTAATGATAAATAAATTGTAAATGTTATCAGCTTGAACGTTCCCTCAATCTATTTTTTGGTGTTAGATGCAGGCTATATAGATATACAGCGTGGATGGAGCTTTTAAAAAACTTAGTTCTTTTCCCGTCGACTGGGCCAACAACCGTCAGCTTATCTATTTCTTTCTTTTCGGCTTTCAGGGTTTCTGAGAGCGATATGCACGAAGTATTTAAGAATACATTCGAAACACACAGCGGATAGTCTATTGTTTATGTTGAGAGCAGAAGACGTGGTTTAGCGCGCAGTCCACGTTTTGCGGCTTAAAGGGTCTTGACAGAAGGTTATTCACCTTAACTCCGTGGTTCCATTCTGATAGAGATTTGCAATGACAATAACTAGATGTTCGGGTAGTCCCATTTCTCTTACAATTTTTGATGGACATTCCCATCTAACATAATCGAAGGCTTTAGAGAAGAAGCACATCAACATTGGAATGTTGGGTTCGCGGCATTTCTCCTGAATCTGCCTGGTATTCACAATCTGTTCCCTTATATCTCGTTCCTTAACAAACCCTGCTTGCTCTAGAATCCAGAACTACCATTGTAAATTGTTCCAGTTTGTTAATAAATTCCATATCTATCATTGCAGATTGTTCGTTAATTATGTACAGTAGAATTTTGCTTGCAAGGGATAATATCGCTACAGTCCTATAGTTTCCACAGGACTTGATTGACCCTCTCCAGATATGATGGCAAAGGTTTTGTAGAATGCACACACTGCTATCTCCTGTGACTTTCATAGGAGATTTTACTTCTTTGCGAGAGGAATTTGTTCAGGCCTTTATCATTTTGGAGGTTCTTCAGTAGTTTTTCTTTTTCTGTATAATGTACCATGTCTCATCCGACAACCATGTGCCGCGAGGTAAGTTTCTGATATTTCGGCCAGGCTCCCTTTGTGAGTCGAAAACATCAATTCACAATGTGTAAAATATTGAAATTGATAATTAATTTTATTACATTAGTTTTTGTGTGTTACACGTGTAGAATATGTATGCCAATTTAATTTAATACATTTTTAACTTCACTTCACTTCGCTGTTAGCTTCATTTTGAACTACGAGTAGTTGTTAATTATTGCAAAACGTAAATTGAGATGAGATATGACGAGATAACATTTCATCTTCATTACAGATTAATTTTGTGAAGTAAAGTAACTTTTTTAATGAAAACGAAAACTTTTTTAACAGGAAATTCTGTTCTTTCTCGTTCTTCTTAGAATTTCGAGAAATCCTCTTTTAATGCCCCTATAAGCTTTCTACCAATTTTCCTAACCTACCTTGGTATACCAATTTTCAACTTCCCAGTAGATTCGTCTTTACATACAGATTATATTATTTTTACACTATCGACGCACAATGAATTTGTACTGTGTGAATGCGAAAATTGTTAGTACAATTTCCATTCGCAGGAATTAATTTTATATTTAAATGGTCATTATTTACTGCACACTGGCTTGAGAAGGAGTTAATGCTAGGTGTAGTGGACAATGTAGAACACTTAATAAAATGTATTTAAAGGGTAGAAACTGAATTGACATAAGATTAGCTATCAATATTTCGGCGTTGAGTTCCAACACTCACAGTGCCTCAAATTAGGCGGAAAGTGGAGAACGTAACGGTGTGTCTAGTGTAACACTAGGCTACGGTGTTCCCTCTGGGTACCCTGTAATGTGCTGGCGTGAAGCGTGAAGCGTGAAGCTGGAAGAAAAAGAAGGAAAAATTGAATTGATTCTTTTTTTTAGCTTCACGTTGTATTCTGCACATAGCAGTATAGACAGAGGAAACTTTTTCTGCTTTTTTTCGAGACCTTGAGGAATACTCAGCCGACCTGCTTTGTGAGCCGGTGGTAGCTTCCTGTAGGACTGACACTTTAGACATTTCTATGTAACTTCATAATTTTAAAGTGTATGTAGTAGCCTTATTGAATACAAAATATTTTGATTTGACTCGACGCGGAGTATTGTCTTGAATTATTTCCAAAACGAAAAAATGAAAATAATTTATTCCCCTAAGTGGAAATCGAACCCGCTACCGTCTTTATACAATCTACAAAGTAAATGTGATCTAATAATGGAACTTTACTGCAAATATTTAATTTAAATCAATAGAAGTGCTCGTTAAACTTTAAAATACGAGTATGTTAAAAAAAAACACTGATAATGTATTGAATCTCAAATTTAATAAGGACTCCCGCAAACTAATTTTGTTAATGCATATTTCCTTAAATGTGCTATATTTATATATTTTTATCAATATTTTTTTTTTTGCCTAACCATAAATGTTTATAGAAATAAAGTTTGACTTTTTTTTTACTAAATTACATAAAACACAACTGTATACATACATATTTTCAAAAATAATTTTCTCTGTGAGATATATTAAGATAAATGGGTGTCTGGTGGCCATGGGGCTACAGCCAGTTATTCCTAAAGTTCGTATTCTGTATTTAGTTAATTGTATCATGAAAAAAATTAAGACGGCAAGTTTCGCCAATTAACACGCTTGCAATGCTTCAATTCGGTAGAGCGTCATCACTAGTTTCTCAGGTTCCCTTTGGGGGTGGGCCCCATATATTCGTGATACAGCGGAAAGCTAAAAAAGGTTCCTTTGTTTAAAGCGGCAGGTGACTTCAATTTGGACTAATAGTTCCTGAGATTAGCGCCTTTAACCAAACAAACACTTCACGTTTATAACATTATTATATGTAAGACGAAAATCATTGTTTTTTAAGTAGAAAAGAATACGATATTCGTTATTACCGAAATCGTATATAAAAGTCCTTATAGAATTAAGCAAAAAATGAGTCCGTTCAAAATAACCCGCAACATGAATATGTATGGGGCGCGTGACATATAAAGGTTATATCATATCATAATTCACTATACATATGTATATATTACATAATAGTGCGGTTGACAAGTATTGGCCGCATTGAAGTTAACTGTAGACGGTTGTTAGATTTTTCTTACTTTAGATTCTCCTTTCCCTGTGACCAATGCGTAAAAGTACAGAAAGCTTAACTTAAAACGGCCATTACTCGTCGACCGTACTATAATTGTCATATCGGAAACTTCTCAATACATTAAGTGTTGCAGCTATTTTGACAAATCTGGCATTTTAATTTAATTTTTTCTTCTAACGACTTGAGATTTAAATGGGAAACGAAATATTGTGGCATACAAACATATGCGACCCGCGCGCGACTTTGTCCCCTTAATGGACTTTATTATATATTTTATATTAAATAATTTATAGTAACAAGGCAAAGCACGGCGTAGAGTTCCGCCACTCACGCAACGCCTCATAGTTGGCGGAAAGTGGGAAACAGAATGTCTTATGAATGTACTATGTTCCCAAGTTCCCTCTGCCTACCCTGCCATATGCGGGATACAGAATAAAAGTAAAAAAAAAACAAAAAACGAAATATTGTAGAGTAATAATCTCCCTGGTATGTAGGTGCTGTTAGTGTTAAGTTTCATACTAATCTCCTATGACATGAATAATTTTGTTGATACTCTTCATATATGTTTTATGCCATACTTATAATAGTTACCTATATGATTTTTAGTTACCTATATTTTATCTATTGTGTCTCGTGGCGCAGAGACACAAGCGTGTGACTCGACAGGTTATGGGTTCGATACCCATTTGAAGAAATGAAATATTTAATGTTTTCAAATGAAATATTTCATATTTTCGTGTCTTCACTCTGATAACAAACAAGGCAAAACGCAGCGTTGAGTTTCGCCAATCAACATGCATTGGCGTAATTTCGGCAGAAAATGAAGGTACGGAAGTTAAGGCATCTCGTATAGTTTATTACCAGAGCGAAGAAATGGAAATATTATCCAAATATTTATTTCTTCGAGTGGAAATCGAACCTACAACCTAAAATTGCTCTCTTCTGGCCCTGCGTCACGACATACTTCAAAAAATATTTAACAAATTCATAGCTTCACGCTATATCCCTAGCGGAGTAGGCAGAGGGAACGGAGCGCCACACGCTATGGTCTCGGCATACCTCTTTCGCCTCGTTCACTGTCATCAACTTTTCCATACATGTCCTACGGGGTCCTCGTGCTTTTTACGTAACCCTCTTCCAGTATGATAGATACTGTGTTTTCGGTGGTCAATCAAGATTCCCTCTCCTTCTCTTACTACTAAAATATTATTAAACAAAAAAAATATAAACATGAACTTTAAGTATCTCTAAAAACTTAGCTTTACGCTGTGTCCCGTATGAGGCAGGGTAGGCAGAGGGAACCCGGGAATATAGTGTTAAGACACTCCGTTCCACTTCCGTTCTCCGCTTTCCGCCGCATTTGAGGCATCGATATCTAAAAACGTACAACGAATAATGTATGTACACTTAAATTTAAACACAATTAAATATTAAATATATTGTGGCCTGTCGTGGCGCAGCGGTACAAGAGTGTGACTGTAACCGACAGGTTCTGGGCTCGATCCCCACTCGAGGAAATGAAATATTTAATATTTTTAATTTAAACAATTAATGTTTCATTTCTTCGCTCAGGTAATAAGGCAAAGCGTGGCGTTGAGTTCCGCCACTCAATGCACTCACACGCAATGCCTGAAATTCGGCGGAAAGTGGGGAACAGAAGTGGAACGGAGTGTCTTTACACTAGGTTCCCGGGTTCCCTCTGCCTACCCTGCCTCGTGCGGGATACAGCGTGAAGCTGAGTAGAATAGAGTATTAAATATATTAGCTTGATAGTTTATATTCATCTAACATTCAATACATGCAAGAGCAGTCAGTGGGCAGATAGTTTTTGTGTTTCTTTTTAGTCATTTACTATCGGAATGTCGTTTTAATGCCACAAGTCACATTATATAAATATATATACATACAATGATGTGGCAAGTGATACACATTTTGTAAATTAATTTTGATATTGCGATACGTTTTCGATACTGTTTTATTTAGAAATTTGAGTTTACGGAACGGGTTTACGGAAGCGTTTTTTTTAACGTTAATATTTTTCTCTTGTAAAAATTAAATGTACAGTGTCTACACTTTATTGTACACGGAAAAAATCATTAAAGAAGTGTTTATAATTTATACATATAATAAAATTATAACAACCTCATGTCTGTACATTGTAGATATTATAGAAAAACTAAGATGAGCGTGATCTTCATACAACCAATAGAAGCCAAAAATTTAATTTAATTTTTTTGTTACTATTTTGTTGTTTACTACTGGACGGATTTTGATGGAACTTTTTTTTTTGTTATATAGCTATTGGTACTCGCTAACATATAGGCTATCTCGTTTGTGGGAGGTAAGTTACTATGAAACTCTGTCAGTTTACGATGTATTTTGACGTTTGGTACGGTGGGAGTAAAAATTTTACTGATCAACATCTATGAGAAGTGATTATTTTAAAGCTCTGGAGTCCGTCCTAACTGGCATGAGCAACACCAAGAGCACGGCTTCGCTTTAAAAATATACGGAAATGACTCTATTATAATAGTTTTTTATCGTTTGTTGACAAACATCGCTTGGCGAGACGAAGTTCGCAGGCACCAGCTAGTCATACAGAAAATAGCGAAATAGGCGGGCTTATTGCTAAGTGAGCAATCTCTTTCAGGCAACCTTGGGGTAGAGGAGAAAATAAATTAAAGTGAGAGGTGTGTACTGAGTACATCTAGGTATATAATTATATACACATATAAATATATATACATACATACATTATGTATGTCTCTAATATAGTTACATACAAAACACCTTTAACTATAACCTTTATTATATCTATAAAACGGAACGGAAGTGGAACGGAGTGTCTTAACACTAGGTTCCCACGTTCCCTCTACCCTACGGTCTACACTGCCATGCCACGATACAGCGATACAGCGAGACAACCAACCATCACATCATAATAAATGTAATAATTTTGCACATATATTTTTTTTATATTAATACGTTTTTACGTATACAATTTACGTAACTAAGTATGGTAATCGTGAAATTAATTTTCAACCTATGAAAATCTCGGGTATATTAGTAAAATACATATTGTAATTCAAACGGACGAAGCCGCGGGCGAGTCACCAGTGTAATTAAATATATCTCTCTATAAAATTTCGAGTTTCTTTTTTTTTTGTAGCTTCACGCTGTATCCCGCACGAGGCAGGGTAGGCAGAGGGAACCCGGGAACCTAGTGTTAAGGCACTCCGTTCCACTACTGTTCTCCACTTTCCGCCGAATTTGAGGCATTGCGTGTTGAGCAGCGGAACTCAACGCCGCGCTTTGTCTTATTACCAGAGCGAAGAAATGAAACATGAAATATTTTAAATTGAAAATATTAAATATTTCATTTCCACAACTGGGGATCGAACCCAGAACCTGTCGGTTACAGTCACACACTTGTGCCGCTGCGCCACGACATGCCTCGAGTTATTTTATATGTATATTTATATGCATACCGTTTTGTAATATGTTTTCAATAATCACGTATTTTTTGGTAAATATTTTATCCTATTAGACTATTTTTCAATATTGCATCATTTATATTGACTAATTTAGCGATATTGACTGGTTTTTGTATGATAATGCTAATGTCTTTTGTTTATGAAATATATGTATGTAACTGCTTGATTTTTATTATTTTTAAAGTGTTTAGTACGGGATCCCCTGAACTATTTTTACCATTTATTACTAACAAGCTGATTTTTCGTGAGTAGCTTCATTTCGACTAGACGCCCAACTTTTGTCCTTACAACAATTTTGGTAAATGGTAGCTACTAGGGGTAGCAGGGATGAAATGTGTTGATTTGACGAATTTCAAAAATTTATTACTAACTGAATTTTTCTTCGTTAATCGTCAAGATAATTATCTAAATAAACCGAGAAAATATTTGTCCTACAAAATTCAAGGTTTTGTCAAAGAGTCCCCCCTCTCCAACATGTATTATTAACAAGGTCATGAAAAATAATTACTAACCATCTAATTTTTTTTCTATTATTTAGGAAGTATTTATGTAACTTCACAGCCACATTGTCCTACAAATTGCGTGGTACGACATCCTGGTCCTACGCTCAAAAGTTGTCAATGCAACAAGACCATTTTTTTTATTAGTAACCGTAGGACAAAAGTATCACGTGATAGGCTAGTATGTTTTTCGTCCAAATAAAACAATGTCCTACAAAAAAACAGGTATGTATTGCTAGTCCGACAAGACTTTTTTATTGTCATTTTTGTTTTTTTCTTTGTAACACAGCGTAAATGAAAACATATTTATTGAAATTAAAATAACTTTATTTTCTAATGTAAAAAAAATCTGGGTAATGTATATAAACAAATAAAAATTAATTTTCATCAGATTCATCTGAAAAATCTTCATCATCTTCGCTAGCAGTGTTAATCTCATCTTCATCTCCCTCTTCGTCACTTTGTTCATTAGTGACGTGTGACTCTGTAATAACATGAAATAATTAATAAATCGCCGAATAATTAATAAATAAATAACAATTATTTTAATAGAGTACCTTCAGTAGTTAGTAAGTCAGAAGATATTTCTTCAAAAGATGGGCTTTGTGGACCATCAAACCAATAATATTGATATTTATTATCAATTATTGTAAATCCATAATTTTCTGGTAATTTGTCGGTGGGACTGCGCATATGTGCATTACCCCATACATTGGAGATGAATACTGTTCTTTTAATTTGTTGCAACAATTCTTGTTTTGTTGGTGGTAAACTGGAAGGGTCATATCCTACAAAACTTTTTTGTAAAACATCTTCATTTTCATTTCTTGATTTATATCCTTTTTCAAACAACTCATACCGTCCTTGGTTGATATCATTTTTTGTTTTTAACGAGTACAATCTACATACATACTCTTCAATAATTCGAACTACCTCATTTGAAGTTGTTAATACTGTATGATCGCTTCGTAGGAGTTTAATAAAAGCCTCTTGAAAATTTTTATTTTTCTTTAAAATGCTGAAAGGTCTCTTCTTTCCTCTACGAAAGAAAGCAGGATTATAATCATTCCCTGTAAAAATGTGGCATATGGCAAGTGAACAAGATAATTGATCTTCAAGCTTGGCGTAAATTTCATTTATGTTTAAGTACATTTTTTTTTACTTGTGCTTAAATTGATTATTATTTGAATTTGATCCTTTAAATACTTGAAATTTGCCAACATTATTATTGGAATATCAGAATCTGTACAATGTATCTCCACATTATAGTTACAATTAAGTTGACAAACGTGGTACACAATTTTGGTGTCAGCTTCTTCATGATAACAAGAAAGGTTATAATCAATAACTCTTTTTATTTTATTTTCACTTGATACCTCATAAGAGTAGCATTGATCATAATTAAGTTTAATAGTTTTTCCTTCCATTAATATCATAAATTCATCTCTTGTCCAATCTTATTATTATTATTTTTATCTTATTATTTTTTTATTTCTTCTCTTTTCTCCCGAAAGGTAGGGTTTACACATAATAAATTACACAAAAAACACTCCATTATTATTTTGTAGCACAAAACAGAATTGAAATTGTTTTTCGAAAGACAAATAAAATACGAGTTTGACTGAAAACAACTTTATTTTTTTTCATGACCTTGTTAATAATACATGTTGGACATGGGGGAACTCCTTGATAAAACCTTGAATTTTGTAGGACAAATATTTTTTCGGTTTATGTAAACAATTATCTTGAGAATTAACAAAGAAAAATCTGGTTAGTAATAAATTTTTGAAATTCGTCAAATCAACATTTTGTATCCCTGCTACCTTAGTTATAAACCACAATCGAGAATTTTCGTACTGGAAGTTGTTGGGCGTCTCATTGAAGTGAAGCTATACACGAAGATTCAGCTTGATAGTAATGATTTTTACATCTAGTATTAGTACTACAACTTTTGAGCGTAGGACCAGGATGTCGTACCACGCAATTTGTAGGACAATGTGGCTGTTAAGTTACATAAATACTTCCTAAATAATAGAAAAAAAAATAGATGGTTAGTAATTATTTTTCATGACCTTGTTAATAATACATGTTGGAGAGGGGGGACTCTTTGACAAAACCTTGAATTTTGTAGGACAAATATTTTCTCGGTTTATTTAGATAATTATCTTGACGATTAACCAAGAAAAATTCAGTTAGTAATAAATTTTTGAAATTCGTCAAATCAACACATTTCATCCCTGCTACCCCTAGTAGCTACCATTTACCAAAATTGTTGTAAGGACAAAAGTTGGGCGTCTAGTCGAAATGAAGCTACTCACGAAAAATCAGCTTGTTAGTAATAAATGGTAAAAATAGTTCAGGGGATCCCGTACTAGTTAGTTCACACTAGAGAAAGAAAAATACGTATATTGAAAACATATGTATGACATATGATTGAGGCCAGTCGTGGCGCAGCGGCACAAACGTGTGACTGTAACCGACAGATTCTGAGTTCGATCCCCGGTCGAGGAAATGAAATATTTAACATTTCCAATTTAAATATTTAATGTTTCGTTTCTTCGCTCTGGTAACAAGGCAAAGCGTGGCGTTGAGTTCCGCCACTCAACACGCAATGCCTCAAATTCGGCAGAAAGTGGGGAACAGAAGTGGGACGGAGTGTCTTAACACTAGGTTCCCGGGTTCCCTCTGCCAACCCTGCCTCGTGCGGGATACAGCGTGAAGCTGAGTAGAGTAGAGAAGAAACCATATGAAAGATTAACGTAGCGAAAATTGTTCAAATCCCGCAACGTTCAAATTTATATACGTTTTTTAAATAAGTACGCTTGATTATTATTGAATTTTACAAAAAAAATTGAGATTTTTTTTACCTACTTCTTTAAGAAATTATTTATTTTTCGTATATAATTACAAATTTGTAACTTTGCGTAAGAAAATGTTATTTACAATCGATTGTAACAAGGACCGCTATTATACTTTCAGATACTTTATGTTTTATATTTTTTATAAGGCCTGTTGTGGCGCAGGTGCACAAGCCTGTGACTGTAAACGCAACGTTCGCGGGTTCGATCTCCACTCGAAGAAATATTTAACATTTTCATATTAAATATTTAATGTGTTCATTTCTTCTCTCTGCTAACAAAACAAAGCGCGGCGTTTAGTTCCTCCACTCAACACGCAATGACTCAAATTCGGCGGAAAGTGGGAAACAGAACGGAATATCTCAACACTAGGTTCCCAAGTTCCCTCCGCCTACCCGTGCCATGTGCGGGATACAGCGTGAAGCTGAGAAATCAATCGTTGGCAGTAGCTGTCGATTAGACACATCACTTTTATGCCTTTTGACATATGAATCTGTTTTAAAATATATCAACCATTATCTATATTAATATGAGCTGAGCTAGAATATTAGAATATATTTAGCTGCCTCGACATATGCATAACTCGAAATCTTTGCATTATAAAGTTTAAAATAAGTTCTTGTCTAACAATATCCTTGAAGAAACCAGTTGTAAATTTAATGTCTCAGTTAACAGGTTATTTCTATCTGATGTAGGATCGTATTGATATCGCCAAATTGTTTAAATACTCTCCATGTTGGGGTGTTTTTGAGTCCTACTGTTTATATTTCGTTTTCAAACTAATTTGAGGCCTGTCGTGGCGCAGGCGCAAGCGTGTGACTGTAACCGACAGGTTGTGGGTTCGATCTCCACTCGAGGAAATGGAATGTTTTCATTTCATCGCTCTGGTGACATGGTAAAGCGCGGCGTTCAGTTTGACCACTCAGTACTTAATACCTCAAATTCGGCGGAAAGTCGGGACCGGAAATGGAACGGAGTGTCTTAACACTAGGTTGCCAATTTCCTTCTGTTTACCCTGATATGTGCAGGATAGCTTAAAGCAAATAAAACTCTTTTTTTTTCGTAGTGTAAACAAGAACATTCTGTAATCGTTTATTGCAAAGTTAAATATCTAAACTAACACTATGTTATAACTCTCTCTCCCTCCCTCTCTTACTCTAATGAAAAGAAATTTACTTATTTTTTTCTTGTTCTAGGTCAGTATTATATCATTTTTAAAATTATTATAGTATTGTTCAGCTCATTGTAATAAAAAATACGTTTTTTTGCTTCACGCTGTACCTATCCCACAAATGGCAGACAGAGAAAACTTTCATTTGAAATGATGTATCGTTAAAATCTCAAGTTGTTTATAAAAATTGGTTTGTCGGACAAAAGGTCGAGCTCCATCCATCTAACTACGCCTAAGAACCAAAAAAAAATTTCCAGTTTCACGCAGTGTCCCGCACGTGGCAGGGTAGGCAGAGAAAACTTGGGAACCTTGTGTTAAGACACTCCTTTCTGTTTTACATTTTTCGCCGTATTCAAGGCATAACGTGTTGAATGGCGGAAGTTAACGCCGCGCTTTGCCTCGTTATCATATTCTATAGATAGCCTTTTGTAATTACGTCCAGTTAGGTACTTTAACACCGCTAAGTATAAGTTTTTTCGTCTCCTTCCATTATCTACTTAAAATTCGAGAATCGTGACATACGCTTTATAATTTGTATAAAGGATCCTGTCACATTGAATGCTGAGTGAATATTTTATATGTAAATAATCTATACTTATAATAAATCTGTAACCCATCAATGTATACTGTAGGGGACCTTTGTTAATATGATGCGGCCCAAAATAGTAATTATTAAAGTTTTTGTTTGTTTGTCTGTGCGTTTGTACGTGTTAATCTCGGAAACTTGAAAATTTGTATTCAATTATTTATTATTAGTACTTGTTAGATATCAGCTTCACGCTGTATCCCGTACATGGCATGATAAGCAGAGGGAACTTGGGAACCTAGTGTTAAGACACTCCGTTCCGTTCCCCACTTTCTGCCGAGTTAAAGGCATTGGTTGCAAATGAAATATATACATATATATATATATATATATATATATATATATATATATATATATATATATATATATATATATATATATATATGTATATATATATATATATTACGTATAGGTTGTGTATATTGTTAAAATATACAATTTCTTGATTCGACCATATTAGGTGGTCTAACTGATTGATAACAGATGAAAAAAATTGTCGTGCTAGAAACGAGATAGCTTAATGATCTAGTTCAGACAGGTTCAATTGTAGAAGCCAATTAATAATTATTTTTTGTGAGCGCCCGCCGCGTGGAAGCGTTCTTACTTTCAGGTACTTAGTTTTTTTTTATTTAAATTATTTTTTTACCAAAAGTTTTAGTTCTAGACTCCTCAGGCATTGCGTGCTGAGTGTATAGTCACTTAACACGCCTCTGGAATTTTCCGTGGAGTAGGATAGTACCTAAGTGTCTTAAAGGTAACTGAGTTTCTTGACACTTTGATATTCGGATTCCTCTTCCGGCCAGATTTTCGAGATATTTCCAGTTGAGTGCCGGAATTCAACGCCGCGCAACCCTAAACTTCTTAGTAGAGATAGCACCTACAACAAACTTTATATTTACACATACACATTACATTGAAATATCTCTTCCCACTAAACGAGTAAGAATGGAAAACTTAAAGCTGTGACATACGATATCGCAGGTAAAAGTTACTATAAAGCTTCATACGTCAACTTTTATTTTATATAAAGTTCACAAATACCTAAAAAAACTTGGCTTCCATTAAAATCTCAATTTTTGAGTGCGAACCCGACAACCATAAATATTGAACTTGGCTTCCAAATTTTTTAAGTATTTATTAATCGATCAATTATGCTTCACTTTACTTCCACGCTAATTGCCGCAGATTTTTTATATATTACATATATAACTTAAGTTTTTTAATCTTAATAATAATTAACTCCTTCGAGCGAGAATTGAACTTGGCACTCCGCAAACGATCAGTATCAACCTAATTACATATTAATTCAAATATTTCATACTTACCGTGCGAACTACATACACTTAATCTTCTCATCGAAATCTTCAGAATTTATGTCGCTCACCGTTCAACGGATGTTATAGATGTATAAAGATGTTTTTATTAGAAAAATATTTTGCCTTTGAAATTTTGCTATGTAAATATAATTGTAACACCTTTAGGTATGTCAAAGATTATAAATGTGGAATGTTTGTTTGTTCATAGCGCTAATATTTTTTTAGTTTCACGCTCTGCGCCGCACATGGCAGGGTAGGCAGAGGGAACATGGGAACGTAGTGTTTAGGGAACTTGGGGAGCTAGTTGCCTTGTTACCAGAGCGAACAAATTGAACATATGAAATATTTCATTTCCTCGGGTGGGGATCGAACCCACACACAGTGTGTAAAAGTAGTATGGCAGAAAGGTTATAATATTATTTGACCCTCGATTTATATATTCATAAAGTGTTTTGAATTTTAAATACCTGAACTGTAACTATTTAATATATATATTTTTTACTTTTAGTAGAATCACAATCGAAATGCAGTGTACGCTCTGCAGGGCACAAGGTTCTCTGATTGCCTCTGCCCACACGGCTATGTGCGGGATAGTGTGAAACTGAAAAAAAAAACTTATCAATATACTCTTTGAAATCATTTTTTTTTTCTAGCTTCTACCCTAGTGTTGAAACACTATTTATTAAGATAGTTCTGGTCCGAACTTTGCGATGATTTCTGTCAAACAAAGCTTATTTGGTGGCAGAACTCAACGTCGTACTTTACCTCGTTTCTTTTTTTTTTCAGCTTTACGCTGTATCCGGCACATGGCAGGGTATTCAGAGGGAACTTGGTAACCTAGTGTTAAGACACTCCGTTCCACTTCCGTTCCCCATTTTCCGCTGAATTTGAGGAATTGCGAGTAGAGTGGCGGAACTCAACGCAGCGCTTTGCCTTGTAATCAGAGCGAAGAAATGAAAACATTAAATGTTTAATTTGAAAATATTAAATATTTCATTTCCTCGACTGGGGATCGAACCCACAACCTGTCGGTTACAGTCACACGGACTTTACCTCGTCGAAATAGTAAACGAAAAAAATTCAAATTCGAAATTATAATAAATAACAAAATTTAGAACGTTCATTAGTTTGTATGTAGGTAAGCTAAGTATCATTGAGATAAGCTTTCTTGAAAGCTACAACTAAAACTTTTAGATAGCGGCAAGTTCATTATTAAACCTACATTCATTATAGTTCTTAGAAAATAACGACGAAATGTGCTTGTGTTTACAACGAGAAGTAGTCCACGGTGCTAATGTAGCCTACATTGTTGCAATGAGATTAAAAGTGACATGCAAGATTGATTTGTTAGTTTATTAATTGATGTTCGCAACTTTGTCTATGTCCATTTTTTCCGTTTCCGTAGACATTATATTTTCTTGGGGTTCCTAAAGGAGTATAATCTAATCTATTTGCATAAAAATGGCAGCTTTCTACGTTCAATAGTTTCGTTTGTGCATAGTCTGTCGGTTATTCAGTAACGGAAAGGTATTAAAATTAAAAACTGAAAAGTAAGTAAAGGGAGGTACCCTTTAGACAAGTAAGGGAACCTTACATACTTACATTTTTTTTTAAACCAAACAATAACGTTAAGTAGGTATAAATTTAATGTTCGTTTGACATTAAAAGTATAGGTAGGTACGGTATAACGCCTTTTCTTTTATAGCTACACAAATGAAAAACCGTGTATCTTTTTCAAAGACACATGAAGATAAAAATATCTTAGTATATTAAGTTCGAAAATGACAACTTTCTTCAGAAATTTAAAAAACAATAAAAAAAAAAGCAATAATATGCTTATTGATAAATGCAAAGGCCTGTCGTGGCGCAGCGGCACAAGCGTATGACTGTAACCGACAGGTTGTGGGTTCGGTCCCCATTCGAGCAAATGAAATATTTAATATTTGCAATTTAAATATTTAATGTTTTCATTTCTTCGCTCTGGTACAAGGCAAATCGCGGCGTTGAGTTCCGCCACTCAACACGCACCTCAAATTCGGCGGATAGTGGGAAACGGAAGTGGAACGGGGTGTCTGTGCACAAGGTTCCCATTGTCCCTCTGCCTACCCTGCCATGTGAGCCTGCTTAGTGTCGTGGCACAGGTGTGCAACTGGCAAGTCTACTACTGTGGGTCCCTTTCCCGCCATTATATATTTATATTATTTCGCTCTAATAACGAGGCAAAGAACAGGGTTGAGTTCCGCTACTCAACACGCAATGTCTCAAGAATTCAGAGGGTGAAATGGAAACGTCCTCATTAATAGGAAACCATGTATTTTAACATTAGGTTACCAGGTACCCTCTGCCTTCCCTGCTTAAGCAAAAGAAACTTTACGTAGCAAGATTGTTTACCATAGATAAAAAATTATAATTACACCAAAATCAATAAATAATTAACGACTCGCGCCGATATTTTATCTGTGGTCCGATTTTTTTTTCGCCAGCAGTAAAAAGATCTACAGCCTACGAATTGCTAATTAAGTAATCGGTAGCATTTTTCGACCAGTCTAATTTTATATGGTCATAGATATGCGTTGTACATTCACTAAGGCATTAGTGATTCGGTGAAATGTTCCAACGGTGTTTCGTGGTGGCCAATTTTGTGAGTTTGCTGTGCTTATTTTGATTGGATTTTTGTTGTTTTGTGTTGAAAAAACTAGATACGGACGGACGGATGTTGTGTATTGTTTTTTTTTTTAGAATTGTTATTATTGCTGAAGTTAGGTTTTAACTTGTAAGCTTGTTTTGATTGATTAGTTTGTTGTTATTAATCAAATTTTATGCTCACGCGGCGTTGAGTTCCGCAGTTAAACACACAATGACTTGAATATGGACAGAAAGTGGAGGACGGAGTGTTTCTTTTTAACGTTCTAAAGGAGCTATTGGTCCAAGCGGAGATCGATCAACATACTGTTAAGCTTGTTCGTTTCTATCTGAACTATTTTATTTGATGAATTTTACCTTTTTAACTATTATTATTACTGAAAATTAGATATCAGTTTTCGATCCGATCGATGTACGTGTACCTCAAGCCTTTACCCACACCTCACTGCATTTTTTCAGCATTTTTTTTATTGATAGTGTAGCTAAGATAAGTATATATATGATGTTCTTCACTTTTCACCAGTATTCAATGTCACTTTTATAAAGCAAGTGTTACTCTGTGTCACGCACTTAGCAGAGGGAACTTGTGAACCTGGCGTTACAGTTGATTCTCGTTTCTACGTATCCGATGAATTTTCGGGCATTGCGTGTTGAGTGGCGGAACTCAACGCCGCGTTGTGCCTTGTTACCAACGTGTAGTCGTCCCACTGCGCCTTGAGCTTGAGCTTCAAAATATACCTATTACTTTATACTAATATTATTAATATAAAACTTATTTTGTTAAAAATGCTGCTGTTTACGTATTATCCATAATTTATTTATTTATTCAAAATGTATTTATTTATTTATTTATTATTCAAAGTTTTTTTATTCAGTGCTTATTTGTATTCTTTTCTTTTTTTTTTTTAATTTATTTATATATTAGAATAACGTTATACAGTTTCCATTCAACCCATTATACCTACGGTCAGTGTTGCCTCGGCCACTTTAAATTATGACATGTGTCATGTAAAACTCTTAGTTACAGTACGGTCGACGAGTTGTGGCTGCACGAAGCTCGGTAGCGTAGATGGCAGCACAAATTCGATTTTAGATTTTTTCTTAAGCATCATCGTCCTTATCATTTTTGATTTTTCGTACTTTTGATCATTGTCAAGTGAATAATATATAAAAAAGTTCGGAAAACCTAGTTTCTCAGCGGCCAAGGCTGAATGATCGTACTGTACATTAGACAACTTGGGCGAAGCTACTGGTGAAAGCTATTCTTATATAAATGAATATTAATATATTACAGTAAATTAATATCATTTTACTGATAACGCATACGAATCCGCAAGTAAAAACCTGTATCTGTAGTAGTGTTCTTTTTTAAATTGAGTTTCACTCTGTGTTTCTTACATAGCAGGGTAAACAAAGGAAACTTGGGAACCTAGTGTGTACTCCTTTCCAATCTTCATTTTCAGCCGAATTTAAGGCATAGCGCGGTAAAAATCTAGCCTTGTCAACATAAACAAATGAAAATATGTAATTTTTAATTTCCTCAAATGCGGATCGAACCCACAACCTGTTTGCGACATACCTCTCAGCGTAGACGTAAAGTTTATATTGATATATTACAGAGTGATATGTCGACGCGCAGTAGCGCGTCCGCGATCCGTGCGCGACGCGGACACAAGGAGCGCTCCAAGAATTTCACCGAATTGGAGAAGCGCACCGTACTGGAGCTCATAGCGAGGCATCGCGACGTACTCAGGCAGGGGCGGTCGAATAACGCTACCAATCGCAGTAAACAGGTTGGTTTTTTGTGTGTGTGTGTGTGTGTGTGTGTGTGTTTTTTTTTTAATACTATCACGCTGTTTCCCGTTAAAAGCGTGATTGGTTATATATGGTGATAATTTCGACTTAAAGGGAGGGTTTTTTTTATGTTTGTGTTATACAGTTTAATTGAAATATGGTTTGATCGATTTTGAAATCGATGATTTTTTATATTTTTTTATTGGATTTTTATTTCTTTTTTTTATTTGTAGTGAGAAAAATAAAAAAAACAGGTTGCTGCTTTTAAGTACGGTTCAAGTTGCGTTACATGCGATTTCTAAGTTGTTTGTTAACTTAAAGAATTAAAAAAAAAATAGACGTTTAAAATTTAAACATAAGTTGGAATATTGATTTTTTATTGATGAAATTAGTTGAAAAAAAAAAGGAAGTGAGATTAAAAGGAACTTATAATAAATCTATACCAGATCAGTGTCGTACAGACAGGATAAGGGACATTTATTATTGTAATAGGGTCCAAAGTAGTATTTTATAAATTTTTGTTTATGCGTTTGTACGCGCTAATCTCATAAAATATTATATTTTTGATATATGAAAAAGTTACGTCAATTTAAAATATTTAGTTCGACAAATTTGCTAAAATATTTTTTATTCTCTAGCTGAAAATTTAATATTCAATGTATATAAGAACAAGAAAGTAATTGAGACCGTTTAATTATAAATTAATTCAAGCGAGCGAAACCGTGAGCTGAACACTTGTGTATAATACAATATGTTATTTCCGGTAGATATATATTCTTTCAACATATCACTATCTAGAGTGCTTGAGATGGGAGAGGCCTTGAGTTATGTAGTAATAAATCACTACGTTTTTTTTTTTATTGATTATTCCGATATATTTTGAAATTCCTTCGGAAAATATTTCACATTATGATTTTTTTTATATATATATAAGGAGTTGATTATCATTTTAAATTTATATTATTTTATCATTTTAAATCACATTATGTAACTTTTTAAATACGAACATGCGTTTTAATTTGAACTCGACATGTTTCAGTATCACTTGAGGGCAGTAAATGTTTAAAATTTTCATTTCCTCGTTGTGGTGACGATACAAAACTTGGCGTTGACTTCCGCCGGTAAACACGTAATGCCTCAAATTTGCCGGAAAGTGGGGATCAACAGTGTCTTAACGAGAACAGAGTGTTGTTGTTAACACTTTTTTTTAAGCTTCACGCTGTATCCCGCACGAGGCAGGGTAGGCAGAGGGAACCCGGGAACCTAGTGTTAAGACACTCCGTTGACGTTAACACTAAGTTCTTTAATTCCGTCTGCTTACCATGCTATATACGAGGTTCAGCGTAAACCTGGAAAAAAAATGAGTGAAGATAATAAAATAAATTAAGATTTAAAATTTCTTCCGATTCGTTTATCAAAGATAAATAACTGTTTTTTTTTTTTTACTTTGGCAGTATAATTTTATAGATAACCATTTTATTTCATTAGTGATGATTATCGATGATGATTCTAAATTTAAAAAATGTTTTTGATTTCACGCTGCGTCCCGCAAATAGCGAGGTGCTTGGGTATCTAATATCAAAGTACTTCCTTCCCATTGCACTTCCGTTTCCCACTTTCCGGTGAATTTTGCGTGTTTAGTGGCTCTACTCATCGCCACGCTTTGCCTCGTCACCAGAGCGTGGAAATGTTAATATTAAATATTTCATTTCCTCGAGTGGGAATCGAACCCACAACTTACTCGTGTTTACTTCAATCGCATACTTGTGCCCTACACCACGATAAGCTTAAAAATAGTTTCAAATATTATTTTCTTTCTTTTTATTTTCTTTTTTTTACGTCTTTTCCATAAAACAAAAATCTTTCTTATTTAAATCGGCAGTTATAATTTAATAAAAAATATTTAAATCATTCCAAAGGTTCTACTTAACCGAACTAAAGTATTCATTTGAATGACTTTTGAACCTACAACCACCAGCGTGTACAGTGTGTGATAATAATGACAAAAAAAAATATCATTATCGTATGTAATTCATTGATAAAATACTTGGTAGCTATCGCTTATCTTAATTATTTTGAGCTGATCTGAGAATAAACCATATGTTTTTTTTTTTTGTATTAATAAAGGTGTTAAGAATTTAGTGTGTATGTTGTAACTTTTTTTTAATTTATTACCTGTTGTCAACTGACAGATGTCAGATTGGGCTGAAATTAATTTCACCTTTGCCATGTCGACGCGCAGCCTCTTAAACTTATCTTAGTTAGCGTGAAATTGGGGTAGTGATTAGTGGTTAGGTGGCACGCTCGTAACGCCATAACTAAGAACAGTTATATTTAAAGATTCAGTTATATAATTTTACTTAAATATTTAGTTACTTTTACTTAATTAATGTTTCTATGGAAGAATTTTCTTCTGGGAGCATGCAAAATTCTCGAATAACATTCCCACACGTAAGTGTATAGGCAGAGGGAACCTAGGAACCTAGTGTTAAAACATTTTGTTCCCAATAAACGTTTCTGCTTCCGTTAAAACACTTCTGTTTCTATTTTCTGCTGATATTTTTTTCTTATGGAAAAGACTGGAAATGATCGTACGGGTCACCTGATGATATGTGATCAACGTCGCCCACACAGCCCCGTATAACTCCAGAGGAGCTACAGGAGCGTTGCCGGACTTTATGGTGGATGGGCACCGGGGCCCGGCATTACCTAAACACAGTGGCCGAAGCCACTACTTAACGCCGGTATTAAATACCGGGGGTGGTAATGACCCGGTCGAGTCTGCCCTGCGTGTGCACATGCGTGTTGCCATTGCTGACAATATTTATTAAGATACAATACAGATATCTGTATTGTATCTTAATAAAATAATGTAGACAATTGTTTATTGTTAAATCATACTTTGTACTCTGAAATTAATCTTTTTTTTTTCGTGTTTTTGTTTTTGAGGCCCGTCGTGGCGCAGCGGCACAAGCGTGTGACTGTAACCGACAGGTTGTGTTCGATCCTCACTCGAGGAAATGAAATACTTAATATTTTCAATTTAAATATTTATTGTTTTTATTTCTTCGATTTAGTATAAGGCAAAACGCGGCGTTGAGTTCCGCCACTCAACACGCAATGTCTCAAATTCGGAAATGAAAATGGAACGGAGTGTCTTAACACTAGGTTCCCAAGTTTCCTCTGCCTATTCTGCCATATGCGGGATACAGCGTGAAGCTGAGTTTTTTTAGTGTTGCCAGCCATTGAATGGAAGTCAATCAGATGTGATACAAAATGAACCTGTTACCTTTATCTTTATAGAAAAATACAACACTATTGACTGTTAAATTCATATAGATTTCCTTTGTTTATCGTACACGACCTTGTTTTTATTAAATAATCGCTTTATCGATATGATTATGCCTCCGGTAATGTGTGTATCGTAACATCTCTTACGTAGTTTAGATAACCTTAATTTTTTTATTGTGTGAAGCTAGAATTTTTTATTGAATTTTCTCAAAACACAGTAAAATAATTGTTTTCTTTAATTTTATGAATATTATGACTTACTATACCTCGATTCCTCCAGGTCGATTGACCTTCGAAAACACGGTATGCAGGATACTGGAGGAAGGTCGGATATATCTAGGATACTGGAGGAACGTAAAAAGTACGATGATCCCAGGATCCCCCCGAGGCCATGTATGTAGAGGTTGATGATAGTTGACGAGGCAAAAGACAACCAGTCTATGGCTGCAATTTAATTTATTATTTATTATATGTTTATCGTAGATTTGCTATCATGTTATTTCGTTAATTTTTAATTGAACGCTTGAATATATATTCGAGTGAATATTACTTATATATCTTCACGCTATCTATCCCGCATATAGCAATCTTTTCCCTCCTTTCCGCCATTTTGTTAAGATATTGCGTGTTGTATAAAAAGAGGAGTGTTAAAAATTTGACCTGTCTGTTTGTTGCTTCTGAATGAGAAAGCTACGTAAATTATATTTTGTAAGTTATTTAAATCATATATCACGGTGGTTCTTATCTATGTTTCATGAAATCTTTCATGTTTCATGAAATCTTTCATTTTTCATGAAATCTTTCATGTTTCATGAAATTCGTTCGAATAATCCACTTCATGGCTACAAGAACTTTAATGATGAGGTATTGTTTTTTTGGGTGGGATTTTTTATTTTTATTCATATTATATATTTTAATATCTGTATTAGAATTACGTAGTAAACTACTTCAACTGTAAACAAGTTATCAAATCACCATACCATTGTACCAATTGCAGTACAACACAGTAATTGATATCAGTACCTATACCAAAAAAACTAAGACTCGCCATGTGATTCCGGCTTAAAATACAATCACCCTGGTACTGATGGTGTCGTAAGAGGCGACTAAAGTACGTGTGGGAGAGGCACGTTGTCAGCAATGGCAACACGCATGGGGAGACTCGACCGAACCATTACCAACCCCGGCATTTAAAACCGGCGTTAAGTAGTGGCTTCGGCCACTGCGTTTAGCATTGAGTAATGCCGGGCCCCGGTGCCCATACACCTTAAAGGCCGGCAACACTCCTGTAGCTCCTCTGGGGTTACATGGGGCCGTGGGCGACGGTGATCACTTACCACCAGGTGACCCGTACGCTCGTTTGCCGTGTCTCGTCCTTAAAAAATAAATAAAAAGACTATACAGTTCATCGAGACACTTAACAAATGTTCTGACGAAACACTCCGTTGTTTACTTCATTCATTACACCTGATTCGAGACATTGCGTGTGTAGACGGAGCTCAGCGCCGCGCTTATTCTCGCCAAAGGAGGGAAATAAAATATTTTTCAATATTTCCTAAAGGGAGAATCGACCCCACAACCGTTAACAGTCGGACTGTTTTCCACTGCGACACGATGGTTTCCAGATTATACGGCTTTTATAAATATCTTCATTCTAATCCTAAATTTTTCTATTCAGGTTAATAGGAATGAATAAGATCACACTGTCGTGGATAAATTGCTGTGCGGCCTACTTAATATTGTTGGAAGACACGCTTTTGTCCGTGACTTTGTCTATGATGATTTGAGAATTCTAGTAAAAACATAACCTATCTTATATCTTTGAACAAATATATACTCTGAAAGTAGAAAATGGCCAACGATTTTCTTTAAATATAACAAAGTTGGTAAGGGAATTTCGGAGGCGTTAAATCGATTTAGCTAGATTTCATTCTTCTTAATGGACGATTTCTACGAAATGAGATTAGAAGGACAAGATAAATTTTGCTGATGTTAACAACAAAAAGCCTGTCGTGGCGCAGCGGCACAAGCTTGTGACTGTAACCGATAGGTTGTGTGTTCGACCTCACTTGAAGAATTGTGAAATATTTAATATTTTCAATTTAAATATTTAATGTTTTTATTTATTCGCTCAGGTACAAGGCAAAACGCGGCGTTAAGTTCCGCCACTCAATACGCAATACCTCAAATTTGGCGGAAAGTGGGGAACGAATTAGTTTCATTAATCAGCTGAGTATAGATAAAGTACAGCGTTAAGTACTGTTGATCACTACGCAATATCTTGAATATGGACAAAAAGCGGAGAACATTGTCTTGATACTAGTTTTCTAAACCCAGACGAATAAAGATGGGTGTTAATGTAGATATATTTGACCTGTCCTTCCTTTCATTTATTTCTGCCTGCCCAGCCAGCCTTATTCAAGCCTAATTCTAGAGAGATATTTTTGTAAGCTTTCCACATATAAGGTGGGCAGGGTTCCCCGACCGTCCAGTCTAAGTATAATCTTAAAATTGGGTGTTGTGGAGCGGTACTAAACGCCGCGCGCTTGTAACCAAAACGAGATAACAAAAATAATTACCCCAGCGGGAATCGAATTAAAGACGGCCTCGCTTAGTAAGCTACTACGTCATAACGGCATTTTTAAACATACACTCAGCTTCACACTGTATCAGGCACATGGCAGTGCAAGTAGTGGGAACTTGGGAACCCAGTGTTAAACCTGTTCCTCAGATTTATGGGAGGGTATTTAAAAATTAAACATTCAAACAAGACGTATTTAATATTAAATTCATAAATAACTGCCGTATGAGGATTTAAATAATAAACTATAAGTGTCAGTTACATCACAACTGAAAGACACGCGAAACGCTGATGTTCTGTAATACGATACTGTATACAGTATTTTCGTTTGCTAAGTGATTTGCCTCGTGGATGTTTATAGTTTAAGTAGACTATATGAATAGTGCTTGTGTGTGAAATAATAAATGGCTTCAGACCTGTTATGGCGCTGTGAACAAGCGTGTGACTGTAAACGCGACTGGTTGTGGCTTCGATTCTCGCTCAAGGATGTGAAATTTTTCGTATTTTTTAATTTCTTAGCTCTGGTAACAAGGCCAAGGTTATAAGGTATTAGGGTCTCGCCACTCAACACGAAATGCCTCATGCGGCGAAATGTGGAGAACGGAACGGAGTGTCTAACACTAGGCTCACAAGTTCTCTCTGCCTACCCTGCCATGTACGGGAAACGTGAAACAAAAAAGAAGATACTCTTTGTTTGTGGCTTTTTCTGTGACCATAATTGGGAAAATCATCGGCTACCATAGCTCGGGCCGGTGGCGATCGAAAGCACTTACATCAACAACATTTAAGTTGATAGCGTGGATTTTAGTGGATAGACTGTCTTAATACTAGGTTCCCAAGTTCCCTCCGCCTACCCTGCCGTGTGCGGGATACAGCCGGAAGCTGAGAGAGAGAACGTGGATGGCCTATTACTGCTTGTTCATAACATTTAACTTCTCTGGTGTTACAAGTAGGCGGCAATAATCACTTATCCCCTTAACCCTTGCGCTTGTTAGCCTTGCCATTTCCATTAAAAAAAATGAAAATCTAGCTTGTAACATAAGGTTTCCTCTCGATAAAAATCAAGATTTACCTGTGGCTTGACTCGAGTGGGTCGATGGAAATAACGCCACTCAACATTCACCGCCTCATGCCATGGCTAAATCATTGTTTTGCAGTTTCACCATTCGATTACCGTAATATGTACTTAAATTATTTATTACGAACACAAGCCCACATATCATTGTAAATGTTCACCTAATCCTTTTCAGTAGTGAAATAAATGTCTATCGTCACAAAGTTTTATTAGTTTTAAAAAAAATACTATTGGGTTGTAGTTTCATTCTGGTTCTCTATCTGGAGGATTAATTGTTTTAATCTCGTCGCTCTGATAACAAGATAATGCGCGGCGTTGAGTTCCGCCACTCACCACGCAATGTTTCTAAAATTGGGCGGATCTGGCGTGGTGAACGATGTGCCTCAATACTAGGTTCCCTTAGGTTACCTTGTTCTATGCTGCATCTAGTTTACAAACATATAAACAAAACCCAATAAAATCTACTGTAGTAACGTTTCTATACGAAGGCACCAATAAAAACTATTACGCTGGTAGTAAAGGTTAACAAATTAATGGACTGCACTTGAGCAAGCGATCGTATAGTTAACCTTTTGTCACCTTTCATGGACTAGACTAAGATGCCGAAAAATTACGCTTATAGGCCACCTACCTGCCGTAGACGATTACGCAGGTTTCATTTTAAGATTTTCTACTCATTCACTCAGCTTCACGCTGTATCTCGCATATGGCAGGTATCTCGCATAGAGGGTACTTGGAGACCAAGTGCTAAGACACTCTGTTCCGTTCCGCACTTTCCGCCGATTTTGAGGCACTGCGTGGCGGAACTCAACGCCGCACCTGATCTTTATACCAGATCGAAGAAATGCAATCTCATTTCTTCGCTTAAATTAAAAATATTAAACTGTTTCGCTAAAAATAGTTATTTTTTTTTTTTATTGTATATACTTTTCATTATTATCGTTCCGAGTGAGCACAACTAAGAAAATCGTACTGTTTGATGGTCACCCATATTAGAGTTAGTGATGTAACGGAAGTCCGTATGGAACTTTTAATATTTATGGAATGTTTATCCGCGGGTATTCTAAGGCGAATAAAGATCCGCTTCCGTATTCGTATCCGCGACTGTTATGGCGGATGTTTTAATTACTCAATGACAACCAGAGAACGCATTACGACGACGAAACTACTAGACTTAGTTGAAATTTGTCACTTAGTTTGGTTAAAGGTTGTAAAGTAGTAACATTCGTAGAAATTACGAGAATATGTTTGATATTTCTAAGGATTTTCCATCTTACGCTTTAAAGTTGCTCTACTCTACTCTACTTCACGCTGTATCCCACACATGGCAGGGTAGACAGAGGGAACATGGGAACCTATTGTTGAAACATTCTGTTCCACTTCCGTTCCCCACTTTCCGCCGAATTGCGTGTTGAGTGGCGGAATTCAACGCCGCGTTTTTGCCTTGTACCAGAGCGAAGAAATTAAAACATTGAATATTTAAATTGAAAATATTAAATATTTCATTTCATCGAGTGGGGATCGAACCCACAACCTGTCGGTTACAGTCACACGCTTGTGTCGCTGCGCCACGACATGCCTCTTTTTTGTTGCTAGCGATTGTGTATAAATATTCCTAATGGTAGGTAGTAAAAATATTTTCTAAACAGCGTTTTTATTTCACAATTCATTTGCAGTGTCTTAAATAAAAGGATTATTGTTTTTTGAGACCTGTCGTGGCGACAGGCTGTGGAAAATTAAATATTTAATATTTTCACTTCTTTGCTTTACCATAGCGAGCGGCGTTAACTTCCGCAAATGGTGGAAAACGGAACAGAGTATTTTTTAATTAAGTTCCCAAGTTCCCCGGACACTGTCATGTACCGGGTGAAGCTGAGAATATGTTTTTAATTTATCGCTAAAGGATAAAAGACTGAAAGCCCAAAAATTAAAGATACTTTTCCGCAATTTTCCAGCTGGTCTGGTCCACGATTTGCGAGGAAGTGAACAAGCGTTGCGGCGGCGACCGCCCGCGCACCCCCGCCCAAGTCAAGATGTGGTACGAGAACTACAAGAAGAAATGCAAGATGCGCGCTCACGAAACGCAAGTTTGTATTTTAATTTGTCATTTTGTTT
The DNA here is from genome assembly GCA_019049475.1 of Eueides isabella. Lineage (NCBI taxonomy): Eukaryota > Metazoa > Arthropoda > Insecta > Lepidoptera > Nymphalidae > Eueides > Eueides isabella. The sequence continues at coordinate 526,515 of CM032410.1, read as the reverse complement.
TTTTTTTTTTGTTTTGGATTTCACTTAAAGCAGGGAACCAGAGGGAACCTAGTGTGAAGTCTTATTTCTTCGCTTTCCATCAGAGGTGACATTGCGTATTTCATTTTTCGAATGGGTATCGATTTCACTACCAACACCTTTACCAATACAATACTTTGTTTTCCACTTTTCATCAAATTCTAGAGACATTGCGTGTTGAGTTACGGAACTTAACGCCGCAACAAATCATATTTTATTTAATGTTTATTTCATAAAAAAATGTATTACATAGACATCGTATACAAAGCAATTTAAATTGAATATAGCTGTTAAAGCGCAGCGCAGCGTTGAGTTCCGCAATTCCTTAAATTCGGCAGTCTCAACATTAGTCTCCCAAGTTCTCTTTGCCTACACTGCCTTGTGCAGTATACAGCGTAAAGCCAATAAGCTATAATTAATAATAAAAGTTTGTTCGTTTTCGTTCCAGCAACCACCGACCGACACGCCCGGATTGCTTGACGGCATGCTCTGGCACAACATTCACCCTCTGGATGTTAAAGGTTAGTGTTTCTTTCTTGTTTTGGTGATAATTTTCTCTGTTTTTGTCAATTTCAAGCTAATGGTCCACTTATCAATTTGGCAGAGTTATTTTTTTTTTTTCAATAAAAAATAATATATGTATATAAAAATAACTGATTTAGAAAAAAATAATAAAATATCCGTTGATTTTTTTTTTCATATTTTAATTAATTATTTGATTATTATTTTTTTATGACATCAAAAGTAAGTAACATATGCTGAAAAAAAAAACACTTTCTAACTATCACCGTTCCTAAGATATAGTCTGGTGACAGACATACACACGGACGCTTAGACAACGGAGTCTTAGCAACAGGGGGACCCCATATTGTTACCCTTAGGGTACGGAACCTTTAATATTAAGTGTTTCCTGTATACAAGAAAAGTATATAAAATAAGTGGGGAACGGAGTGTCTTAACACTAGGTTCCCAATTTCCCTCTGCCTGCTCTGCCATGTGCGGGATACAGCGTGAAGCTGAGTAGATAAAATAGGTACATATTTATTTATCCACACTGGAGGAAATTGAATATTTAATATTTTCAATTTCAATATTTTATGTTATCCTATCTACGCTTTGGGAACAAGGCAAAGCGCGGCGTTTAGTTTCCCTTCCCAACACGCAAACCCATAAATCCGACGGAATGTGAGGAAGGGAGTGTCTTAACACTAGGTTCTCAACTTCTTTCTGCCATATGCGGGCTACAGCGTGAAGCTGGAAAAAAAAATATTTTTTTTTTATTGCAAATAATGAAAAAAATTCCAACTCGAGGTACTTATTATTTTTATTTACTCGTTTTGGTAACGAGACGCGCGGCGTTCAGCTCCGCAACTTCGAATACAATGTCTCTAGTATTGGGCGATACGTGCGGCCATACTCGACACAGCCAAGTTCCACACTCCAGTGGGGAAACTCAACGCCGTTCACCTTCTTATTGTTTCTTTGTATCGAATGGGTATCGAACCCACAACTTGTTGCGTTTACACCCGCAAGCTTGCGCCGCTGTGTCACTATATATTTATCTTATACTCAACTCTACTCAGCTTCACGCTGTATCCCGCACACGGCAGGGTAGGCAAAGGGAACTAGGGAACCTAGTGTTAAGACACTCCGTTCCTCTTCCGTTCCCCACTTTCCACCGAATTTGAGGCATTGCGTATTGAGTGCCGGAACTCAACGCCGCGCTTCGCCTTGTTACCAGAGCGAAGAAATGAAAACATTAAATATTTAAATTGAAAATATTAAATATTTCATTTCCTCGACTGGGGATCGAACCCACAACCTATCGTTTACAGTCACACTCTTGTGCCGCTGCGCCACGACAGGCCTAAATGAAATGCCACTTTCCTTGCGCACTTTCATCTTTACATGTATGTGAAGTGTGAAAGAGATCACCTGAGGTGATAAGACCGCCCTTGCACCAATGTTGCTTTTTTTTTTTTGTAATAATGTTAGTTTAGTAAAGCATTAAATAAATAAACAAATAATATTGAGGCATGTAGTGGCGCAGTGGTACAAGCGTGTCACTGTAAACGACAGGTTGTGGGTTCGATCCCCACTCGAGGAAGTGATATATTTAATGTTTCATTTCTTCGCTCAGGTAATAAGGCAAAGCGTGGCGTTGAGTTCCGCCACTCAAGCACGCAATGCCTCAATTTCGACGGAAAGTGGGGAACAGAAGTGGAACGGTGTCTTTACACTAGGTTCCCGGGTTCCCTCTGCTTACCCTGCCGTGTGCGGGATACAGCGTGAAGCTGAGACATAAATATGTTGGCGTGTTTCAGATGAAGAGGGTGAAGCAACGACCAGTGCGGAGGGCGCTCATAGCGTTAAAGATGACGACTGCATGCCCGTCAATGTAAGTATATATATATGTATATATATATAGCCTTTTCAGGTTGTGGGTTCGATCTCCACTCGAAGAAATGAAATATTTCATGTTAATATTCGTTAGATCCCGTGATAGGGCAAAGTGCGGCGTTGAGCTCCGTGACTGCAACACGCAATTTTATTTTATCTTAATGGGATTATTTGGAAAATTTTGGCATTTTTGAAGCTTATTGAAGCCTGTCGTGGCGCAGTGGTACAAGCGTGTGACTGAACGCGACGGGTCGTGGGTTCGATCCCCACTCGATGAATTAAATATTTGATGATATTTTCAATTTAAATATTTAATATTTTTCATTTCTTCGCTCTGGTAAAAAGGCGAAGAGCAGCGTTGATTTCTTCCACTCAACACGAACCACAAGCAATACCACAAGTTTGGCGAAAAATAGCGATCGTAACGGAGTGTCTTCACACTAGGTTCCCAAGTTCCCTCTGCCTACCCTGCCACGTGCGGGATACAGCGTGAAGCCGAGTTAAACTAAACGTACTTTTCTATATTTTCCATAGATGTCAAACGGCCGCCTTTCAACGAACGACAGTGACGATACGATGCCAAACGTGCTCGAGCCACAAGTGCAAATCATCCCCCACTCCCCCCCCACGCCCCCACTCAAAATTAACCCCTTAACGCTCACCACACACCTGCCCCTAATAAACAACCCCCTAGCGATAGAACAAGCGAGGATCCAACAAAATTTCCTACAGAAATTAAACGAATTATCAAATACGCCATTGAATCTGAGCCATTTGGACGATGATAAGAGGAAAAATGGCCAGGAGCGGTCCGAGGAGCAGATG